>JAOVYW010000478.1:0-17470 GCA_025775045.1 Hiodon tergisus | reverse complement strand
CTTTTTTTCCGGAAGATCCTGAGGATGGAGAACCAGGGGGTTGAAACTGCCATTTTTAACATTAATTTTCAAAACCAGAGCCACTGTACATATTCAAGAACAGATTTTTAAATTTTTTAGCTAGGGCCATAATTCCAGCAGTTGCGCCTTTTTGAGACTGTTTAACAATTGTTATTTCTGATCATACTATTGGCATGGAATCGTTCCTTCTCTCTGAATATGACAGATTGGCCCCCACGGAAGCCACGCCGCGCCCTCTGCGTCGCACAGATGAGAAAATCAGCCACCATATTTCGACTTCTATAGAAACTTTTATTGAGACTAATAAAATCGGATCTGTCCCTTACTGTCTTCTTCGGGGGGAAACTTTGAAAGTGCCTTTAAGTTATGACTTCCAACACTTATTATACGCATAGGTCATGGAGGCTGCAGAATTGAACAGAATATATTACAGCAATGGATTTCAATTCCATGCTAGCGTCTGCATTTTTCACTCCGGTTCGTGGCAGTCACGTAATCAAGCTCTCGAACCATTGGTTCCCTGGGGCGGTGGTTTCCGTGGACAGCAGATATGCCACTTGATCCTTACCTGATGCTGTCATCAAAAGACTGAGCCCGGCGACAGGCTCAGGTTTCCCCCACAAGTCGCTAAATTGCTATTTACGTTCTCATTTCGCTCTGATCCCATGAATTTCAATTACACAATTTTTGGGTGTCCCCCCAAACAGAGCACTTGAATTAAATTACATCGCCCTAACTATATAAAAACTGCCGAACACACGCAAATAAATGAATTGCTTTTAAAATAAGGCAATAACATTTCCTAAAGCAGCCGGAGTGGTTCTAGACACTTGGATCTTTTTAGCTAAAGCTAAAAAAAAGGTCTAAGGACAATTTGCATGCTGTGGCTGAATCTCGCGGCTAACTGCAATTGAAGCAAAACCAAAATCCTGATTTTTGTAGATTTTTTTCCTCTGCTTTCCTTTTGTCATTTATGAACACATTCATGAAAAACGGTACTTTTAGCGACTGGCAATCAGGAACTGAACTGAATGACGGAAGGATTCGTTCCCATGCAAATTTCCAGTGAAACTTATAGCTAAGCACATTGTAGGCCATTAAATCTGGTTACTGCAACAGACGCTTTTAAATGGGCTATGTTCATGGTATTGTTACCTTAAGGACGTTCTACCTCAACTGACCACCATATGTCTCCTACTCTGATACCCTTACAGCATTTCCTTTGCTTAACCAAACGGTGACATTACAAGATTCACACAGACTGAGCCCTTTGACCCCCTTATTCATGAGTTTATTTTCATTTTCTTTTGGCTCACAAGGGTTCGCATGACACTGCACAAAATCACACACAACGTTAATTTTCTCTAATAAAAGAATAAGTTCCGGCCTGCATGTAGGCATCATAGGCGCGTTTTCCAAATATTTGTCTCCCTCCCCGGAAAAATAGAAGAAATCAGACATATTTAAAAATATTTACTTTAGTTTACATAAAGATATCTCCCCTAGCCTTTAATCTGACAGTTTCTCATGTAACACAAAGCTCTGTAAATCCTTGTCCTTAACGAAATGCAATCCATAGTTCGCTTGATGTGGTGTTTCTCATCTGTCTCGGTTTTCCAGCTCCTAAACAGAGGAGAGAGACACAGACACAGAAGCTATTCCCACGGTGCATCATTTTGGCCAATTTTTATACTGCGCTTTGTTCCAAAACTGCTTTCAGTCCAAGTTCTGCCGTCAGACCGAAATAAGCAGACAGACAGAATTCGGCTATGGGAGTAGACGTGGAAAAAAAGGTTGGGGTCCATCTGAGGGCATGAGGAATTGGCCCAGCGTAAAGGGCAGGGCTTAAAAAAGAGGATATTTGTGGTCTCCAAACCTCAGGCTGCTAAAGGCTAGGTTTTACTAATTAACAAAAGGCATGTTTATTTCCCTCAGTAGGGCTAGACTAGATTTCATCTGAAATGCTGAAGGGAAAATATGATATAAAAAGAAATATCCAATAAAATAGGTTAATGTAATACATTACAAGCAGCAGCTGAATACTTAATTTCTTTAACATAATATTTGCTGCCACCTATTTGCTGGTACGAACCTAAAGCAATTCAACATATGCTCAAAGTGCCAGAAAATAAACACATAGAGCCAAAATAACAACAACTACAACAACAGAAACTCGATTTACTCTGTTACGGTTCACCGTTCGTCATTAGCGTTGGATTTATGGATTTCTTCTGTGTGTATAGTCTCTTAAACCAGTATTTTAGTTAGAGCCAGACTGGGAGTTTGGAGCCTACCCTGAGGCTTAATGAGGCCTACACAAGAATTTGGACCACAGCTTGGACTACACCATCTCTGCAGAACAAAACCGTCAAGAGATGCTGAATGGTCAATCAGTAAGAAATGGTGAAATGGCTACATTCTGTAGCAGGCAAACCAGGCAATCGATGGGCAGGGTCTCAGATGACAAAAAAAAAGATTCCTGATAACCCTTGTGCCTAGGCTATCATTCCTCTTAGTTTCGAGAGAGACACAAGTTTGATGTAAATGTTTGTTAAGTGTGTGAGAGATAAGTAACAGATAAAACCAAGGTGTGTTTGAGTCAAATTTGAGCATTTTGGCCGTTCTTGGGAAAGAGTGGTTCCCTTTGAGTCAGACAGCACGAGGGCATGACTTTCAGCAGAGGGTTAACTTTGTGACAATCACATTTTATGGGGCCTTTGGCGACAATCCATGCCTGTAAGTCAGAGCAGATGCTGTCTGCATAGATATAATTCCAAGACTATTTTAGAGACAGACTGTTAAACAGGGTTGAGTCTAAGACAGATCTCCGCAATCATTTATTTGTCTGCGTCCTTCTGGTACTTCTCACGTTCCAACATTAAAGAAGTCCAGTCAGAATATAATTTGATTTGTTCTGTATTCCCCATCATAAAGAACATAAATTAAAAAAAATTTTTTTTTTAAGGTTTTGTGTTTTTAATCCCTTGGTAAAGGAAGAAAAGAACCTACTGAGCTCTGACTAAATATTCAAAAAAACTGACTATGGTATCGGCCTGGTTAGCTCATAAACTGTACCAAGCATCACAACTCTCTTTAATGTTGGATTTTAAAAATATGACAGGATAGCAAATAGATAGTAGTAGGTGTAGATCCGAAATACCTGGGTTTCCCATAGGGTGCAGGACGGGGACTGCTATGCTGCTTTGTACTTAAGCTGAACCGTTTCGGTTAACGTTTTAAATACGTTAGCGATGAGCTGCCCCATGTAAAGCATCTGCCAATGCTTTATTCCAATAAATAATGGAATAATAATCCAGAATTTTCAAAACTATATTCTTTACAGGAAGTCAGCCTGAATTATTATCCCTCTAGCAGAAATTACATTACCGTAAAATGCTTTATCTTAAATGCTCACATCAAATGCCTAAGTGCTCAATTAGATAATTAGACACTATATAATATTAACAACTTAATAAATTTAGGGATCTGTGATAAAAAAATTGGTAAGCTAATAAAGTCATAAAAGTCATAAAGCAGACAAACACAGTAATTAATAGACACCTGGACAAATGGTTCGTCTTCATCAAGTTAGCAAGCAAATTCATTCTGATGGAGCAGCCTTTGGTAAACCAGCAAGAATACCCCAATAATAATCAGTCGGTTTACAGTTAATCCATAACATCGGTGATCAGTTAGTAAAATTCTTCTTCCATACATCCGTACCATTCGGTTTTTTTCAACTTTTATTTTATCCACTGGTGTATCCAGGGCCGATAACACACGTACCTGCTATTTTGCTCCAGTTGGAACCTATAAGTCTGTCCCTTGGCTTTGGTGAGTCCATGCGGTGAATTCAGTCACTCAGTTTCAGAACAGTTCACTGCTCTCCCAACCCTCGCCCACATATACACACAAACGTGTTTAGTTAAGTTCTATAAACGTATATGAAGGAATTAAAGATACCGATTCTTTTCATATGTTCAGTGCTCCACGTGATGCGTGAACTTTGCCAAAGGCAATATCCACCAGCACTGAACAACAGCACAAGGCAAAAAATTCTCACTCTTGTGGGACCTATGGAGACATCTTCAAATGCGTTGTGCGTTATGCACACGTGCATATATACCAAGTTTCCTGCCGATATTCCGGAGGAATATCATTTTTACCCGATTTTCATTTTCAATTGCTTTATATAGCTCCACGACAAGGCCAATATTGTGGACTTCATATCTTTGTTACGTTGGTTGTAAGTGCAGAGCACTCTGTCTAGGCCCCAATGCCAAGAGCACGCCAATTCCCATGGAAATGATTTGATATTATGTCAGAAGTATTTCAGTATCATACACCCCATTGCATTCAAACCAATATATTTGACGGACTTTCATATTTTACATTTCTCCTCCATTGCTTATATCACAACAGTCATTATTTTAATTAGGCAAAGTAAATGTGTGGGTAGGTAGGCGGACTTTAGGTAGATGTAGAGTATAAAACGAAACACTGAAACACTCCCATGTATTCAGGGAAGAGATAAACAGGGTTCTAATTGTGAAACTAGGTTCTGACATTGGATACGTCCTAATTACATTTTAAAACCATAAGGAATTAAAAACACAACCTCGTAAATAAGATTTTACCACAAAACGGCAGAATGTCGCCAAGCTAATAAATTCTCTTCCCAGCAAGACAATGTCCCCCTGTTAGCTCCTCATTGATTTTCATGTTCCGACTTCGTCAGCGCCACAAGGCTAGCTAGCACAGCAACCACAACCCACTGGCTGCTAGAGTAATGTGTCCACTCGAAACTTTGCATTTCAAAACCTCGAAACAACTCATCTGGCTCACATTAGAGGAGGTATCAGCAACCCATTCACTTGCCTTATATGGACACCCCTTTTGCTACAGAAAAGTGGCTAACCTCTGAAGTCGCTGTTCCATGTTCCATTAATTAAATTTGAGTGTGCTGTAAAAAGAAATTAATATAATATATGAAAATATATTAGCTAGAAAGGTTCCTTTGTTTCGATACGTCATGTTCCTATGAAGGAGACTACAAATAAAATAAGAAAGCTTTCACTTTGAGGATCAACCGCAGGTCATGAAAATGTATTTAAAAAAATAAACTCTGGATCTGGTCTGAAGATAACTGTTGATTTCGTACTGGATCAGAGTCTTTGTTCCACATGACGTGGTGTTTATACGGAACGTGTTAGAGCGAACTGTTTACCTATAACAGTTCTCTCTTTAACATGTCACAAGATTATTAGGATTTCACAAATACTGACTGGAAAAAAGAGATTAAAAAGTAAACACTGTTGCTAAAATTGTGATTTAAAAAATGCCAAATCCCATATAGATGATCACAACAAGTCTGTGCCTATAAGTGAATACCAGGCATTTATAATAAAACTTTTCATAGACTGTATATATCAAGAAATATGTCTCCCATCACAGAGAGGTACGTGGGCACTGCTAATTTAATTTAAAGCAAAATGTCTCCGGTATTTCGTAAAAACGTCGAGCCCATCTACTTAATCAGAAATATTACGTTAATGACAAAGCACGCATTCTGTCTTGAAATCGTAGTGGAAAAGTCATTTTAATCTTAAAATGAATGCATTATTGAAAAACAACAGGATTTTACAGCACTTTACCAAAGAAGAGTTACATCTCCCTAATGCCAACAAGGAACTATTTTCCAGCAGATCAACATAGCAGTGTATCAAAAGGTTTACAAGTTTTCAACCCCCAACTAGTTAAATATTAAATTTAAACAATGTAACTCCTACATATTTGATATGTTTAAGGTAAGGCCTTTAAGGATTTTGCCGTCCAGTAGCACCTGGCACACATGTGGTCAGGTCAAAACCTCAAGCTCCCCCATGGATTTGAAAGCTGGGAATAATAAGCTTAAAAATCAGACACAAGAGTAGAGAGAGCGAAAAAAAATAACAAGAAAGGGAGTGATCTTTTTTGATCTGCGATTGTGGATGATATGAGAGTGTACAGGATTACGGATGGTCTGCTGTGTACAGCATGACAGCTGCCGCACCGTAGGCGGGATAGCCTGCTGACAGTGAGCGCTGTCAACAGTGGCCCCACCATATCACAGGGGAACAACTGCTGTCATGGAACTGACACGCAAGATGGACAATTGCTCAGCACAAGGTGAGCCGGGAGTTTCGTGCAAGCTACAAAGCATGACGCCGCAGAGCTAAGCTCTGACAACTAGCCGCGCAAAAATGCTGCAGAGGTCTTAAGCCTGTGAGAGTCCAGAGCCTCGATCAGACAAGAGGGATCGGGACACCCATGCAGTCCACAAAACTAGAACACGTGGGCCCTGTGAAGCCAGGGGAACACTCACGTGAAAACTCCCCATCAGCAGGCGCTGAAAAGCAGGAGCCCTCGTTCTCGCATGGGTTTGGCTCGCAACTTTCCCCTGCGAAAGACCAGAACAGAGGAAGATGAAGGGCCAACTGATGATTGGGGAAAGTCCCCTTCGCCCGTGCCACCCCCAAACTGATAGACGCATAACGGAATTTGGCAGGCTGCCAATGAGCTGGCGTCTTAAGCTACTGCGATACCGCCGTTACTGATTTATTCATCTGCCTTTTCATCACTTTAAACCAGAAAGTTGACTAAATTATTTAAATGCTCCTGCTGGATTTTGTGGTTAGAACTGTTTTCATTATTGAATTTTTTTCCAGATAAAAAAAAAAAAAGATAGACTTTTTTTAGATAATAACTAAAAGAGTTTTTTATTTTTATTTTTTATTTCCTATCAGTCCAGCAGATTCCAGCTGACAGGTATTGGAGAGAAGTCGAACGCATTTGGATGCATTCCGAATCAAAACCCTGCTCAGCTCGGTCCGTCAAAAGAAAAGCTTCAACAAAGACAGTATGAACAAAGCATCCGCATAAAGTGCTTATATGGTTTTAGCAGGAAGTTGACACGGCACTTATCAAACCCATTACAGTCTGAACAGCGCAGGCAGGGATTCAGTCTCGTAAGTTATCACCACAGAAATGGTGGCACAGTGGAAAAAGGAAAACAGAAAACAAAAAAAATACGTAATAAGGTTCTGTTATTAATTATCTCTGGAATTCCCAAAGCTGTCCCGTTAAATAGTTGTTGAAAACGTGTTGAATTCATACATGTAATACCTCTGGAGAATGTAATACGTCGGAACAGAGGAAGACCAATTAGAGAGAAAAAAATAACACAATAAACCGCATAGCACATATGAGCAGAGTTTTAAGGTTATAGCTTTTGTGAATTGTTTTACGTCTTTTCGCTTCAGAATTATTTTGTTTCTTTCCTTCGCTTCAAACACTGGACGAAAACTGTTTCAGTTACTGCTGGACTCCACATAGGCATTTGTCTGACATAAAGCAGCAGATTTTTGCCCGTCTAAAACCAATCTAAAACCACTACGATCTTGGTAGGTCTGAGAGCCGGTCAGGCCCATAATCATGGTGGCTGTCGGTGAGGGTAACGTCTGGTCATAGTGAGGTAAGTGGTTTCTCAACCATGTTTGACCGCAAGTGTGTGGCCCACACAACAGAGCCGCCACAATTTAAAACATAAACACGGTTCCATTTCCTGGGGTTTTCGTTCCTCCAAAATTCCTTAGCCATGAAAGCAATTTTCCAAAGTTCCTAAGAGACTCCCTGTTCAGGAGCTAGCTGAAGCTTACTTGCTCGTGGACAACAGGTCTTTCTTCGACGGTTCCTTTGTCAGATAAGGGTTTCCATCTAGATGAGATTTAATTTTGAGCGCACATCATTGCTTACTCCGGACACCTTAAATGAATGGATATCTTTTTTATATCTGAAACAGTGAGATGGCAATGAGCTGTTTTGAATGCCGTCGGAATATTCCAGAATATTTCAGCATCATATTATACAGCTAAACATGGTTCAAGTACAAAGAGTCAAATATACAAACAGTCAAATCTGCGTCTTTCGGGTTGTTTCCTTCCAAAAAATGAACAAACAAACAAACACAAGAATCTCAATAAGTTCAAAACGGTTGCTCCAAACAATTAGCAAGTCCTCACTAAGACTTTAAGGGTCATAAACACTATGAATGAAACACTACGAAGCCACGCTTTCGAGCTTTTCAATATATACGTCACACTTGGTCTTTGAGATGGGCTTTCAGTGCCTATCAGGTATAACAGATTTGTAAAAAAACTAAACAAAAACATCCTCATGCTTAAACAATTTATTTGCTGGTCACCGACCACATCCCACTTTTAGTTTATCTCTCCTCCATACAATGACATTTTGAATGATTACCCACATTTGAATAAATACGAATTTAGCGTTAAAAGCAAAGGTTTTTATTCATTTAAAAAAGTTAAAAAAACTAAAAACGTAAATAACACATTTGCACACTGCTGTCATAACTCAGTGTGTTATATAAAACTCCACAGCGACTTGGTAAACACGGGAAGATTATTTTCTTTTTGTGCAGATAACTTGATCAAAAATGGAGAGCTATAAAGAATGTTTGCGAAGAATGTAATTTAGCGTACATTGTAATTGGACATAGATTGTAATTGGATAGACATTTGTACAAAACTACGGTTTTTAACACAGGTACCAGAAGATTGATCTTTGAAGGTTTTGAATGTACTTTACAGTACTTGAGAAGACAGAAATAACACTCTGGTATCCAATGCTACAAAATAGATTTTCTGTACTAGCCAACATTTGGACAGAACATTTGAAATAAAATATTTTGTCAATAACTATTTATTACATTAAAAAAAAAAAAAAAACCACACACACACACACACACACACACACAGAAAAGTATTAAATTGACACAAATTGCAGGGCTTGCTCAAAAACAGACTTCATTCAGTACCAAGGAATAAAAAATGTAACGACTCCTCAATAAAACAGTTCCTTTGGAAGGAAACCGGCCAAAACTTGAAATTCACTTGTTTAAAACACTGACCAGAAACACTGTGTTCAACTCAAACCGTCTGTTTTCCTAGGGGGCAAAAATAAATAAATAAAATTTTAAAATTTGTGCTTGCCCAGAGTATCAGATTTATGACCAAAAGGTTGCTGGATCAAATCACAACAAAGCTGTTTTTCCCTTTAGCAAGATATGCTTTCAGAAACTGTGGGTAAAATACTGTGTAATTTGCAATGAATTCACCTTTTCATTGCAGAAACCTGCTCTGGAGACAGCAACCCTATCACCTTTTTGGGGGAAACTGTAGAGGTTTTTCTTACAGACACCAGTGTTCTCGATTCGCAGCTTTTGGCAGCCTAGAAGAAAGATTTATTTTCCAACATCAAACCAAGCTCGTATAGAGATGAGTCTATAATGTATCTGGAAACTATCTAACCCTGAACATTTCATTTTAGTTTCCACCAAGGAGTCAATTAATGTATACAATTGAACCTGTGGACAATTGAACAATAAGGCTTAAACATATTTACCTAATCAACTGAAGCATAATCTAAATTTCATTTGACAATCTGTCAATTACAGTCGGTTAATTGCATATTTCAAAAATTACCCATTTAATGTAATTAAAGGAACGCTCAGTCTAGTTATTAAACTCCTCCTCGTTTACGTTCACTGCCTTGTGGAAACTTCCAGATCATCCAGATAAACACGTCACACACTCCAAAGAAGGCAAAACGCGTGCCGCAATAACCTGTAATTACAGCAGTCCTTCACTGCACTAGCGGCAATAATACACCGAATTATTACCCACTGTATATGGGCTGGAGTGTCTGCAGCCCTCACCTGCAGCAGAAAAGAAAAGTACGCAAGTCTCCATTATTCTCTCGCATAGTTAGCCTTACACTACACAGCAAAATATCTCAGCAACTCAGCTCTCTACGACATTGTTTTTGTGGCAAAGACCAGCTAGGCCGCTAAACACATATTTTTGATAACCAACCAAGAGAATAAGGTTTAAAAGTGAAGTGTTATTGTGGATGGTGTTGAAGCTCTGGTAAGACCAGACACTGCTCTGGAATTTTACAATTTCACATTTCACTTTCATATTGAAAACAGTATATTTGAAATTTGACTTTATGTTACTTTGTGTAACTTTAAGTATAGCTCTTAAACATCACCTGCACTAATCCCCGATTTCCAATACGTTTGAGTTTTTTCCAACCGTGACTCTGCCTGATCCGTGCGGTTGGCATGATACTACCTTTTTAATACAAGCAGATCACTGTCAGAGCAGCCCATGAGTTTTCTGAATGTGGAAAACAAGGTCATTAACCTTGGACAAAGGACAAATACTTCAAGGATCACACTTTGGTAGTTCAACAGAAACATCTTCATCATCAAAGAAGTCCGCAGCGAAACCCTTTAAGCAAGCACTAAACGGCACCACACCACAATGGAATGTCTGATGAGGTTAGTGATTACATCATGTCTAGATACACAAAAAAAGACCTTCCTGTGTATTTGCAACTAAAACATATTATTCTGTTCACTACCATCAAAGTTTTCAAAAAATTTACATGAAAATTTATAACAGAAGGAAAATTAAAATGGGTCTCCCTTCCACAGATTCTACTTACAGATATGAAACAATGACGTTAACTCAGATCTTTCAGGAAGGAATGCGTATTCATGCAACAAAATCTTTGAACAGTATTTATGACAAGGCGAAAGAATGAAGATTAAGATACCGCCTTTAGCATTAAAAACATAGAAGACATGTGGAGAAGATTCTCTCGTCAGAGTGGGGGAGTCCAACTCAACTGACTGTTTCGCACTGAAAGATGTAACTGTCTTAAACAAAAAATTAGGGTTTCTATGCAAGTTCACTACTCCAGCCAGATAGAAAAGGAGAGGACCAGAATATTGGTCACCAGACGCCAGGTAGAGAAGGCACCGGGCGGTACTGAGATTGCCCTCTTTGTTCAAGGCAACTGTCCTCGACCGGAAAAAAATCAGAGCCTTGCCTTGGGCTGGTCTTGGTGGCGCCACTGCGGTTAATTAAAAGGTCATAGCGAGCCACTTCTTCCGTGCCATTGCCTGCTTGTACGCTAAGTCAGCAAAGCCTTTAGAAGACTTCCTCAAATGAGATGAGCACCTCCAGGAGGGCCGACTTGTTTCTTCAGACAGCCACAGCTGACAGCAGGCCACCACCAGAGCCCCAATAGTCTTGCCAGTAGCATAATCAACGTTAGCCTGGTCAGCTCAAGCTGGTTACTGTTCACTAGCCAGAGCTCTCCCAGCTGTTCAAGGTAAATCCCAGCAACTGGGAGTGGTACGCTCCCAAAATGATGCTGTAGCTCCCCAGATGGGCTAGGAAAGAGTGAGCCTTCTTGAGAAGGTTCTCCGTAACTCGATACGGCTTGTTAGGACAAGCTGTGTCTGAGGAAAGCAAGGAAAGATCTCTGGTTAGTGCCAGCATTAACCCTACAGGCGAAAAGTTGGCAAGGCCTAACTTATCTACATCGCACAGTCTATAAAGCGTGTCACTAGAACATGAGACTGCCAGGGTTGTGGCGGGGTGGTTCAAATTGCAGCTCCTGCCAAGAAAAAGGCAGAATGGCACGCATGAATGATGGAAAAACTCACCTCCTGAGAAACCGGCCAATAAATTCCAAGAGTGTCAGTGGCTCATCGCATAAATGGCATGAGCTCTGAGCACAAAGAAGGCTAATGCATCACTGGGGAGAGGGTTTCTTCTAGTCTCTTAGGCCCTTCTGAGGGAGACCGGCTTGCTCCATCTGCTAGCCCACAACACTAGGAGCTGGCTGGACACAGGGGATAGGCAGATTAAAGTGGTCTGGCATTGGCAGACAACACATGAGGAGCTGGAAATGTCCGGCATTAGGCACCTCCCTCATCTGCCTTTCCAGGGCAGCAACGGACACTTCCTGCTTGTCGGGCACACTGCATACCATGGCCCTCCGAGTGGCTCCTGGTGGTAAGGGTTTAAACTCCCTTCTCCTCCTCCTAGGAAGGAGAAAAGAGGAGGAGGTGCAACAGGTTTCGGGAGAGTAAGTCTCTGCTTAGATTAAGTATTGCTACCCGCACATAAATTCTCTGAATTCTGTATTCAAAAAATTAAAATAACCCATTAGTAGGGACGGTTAATCATTCATATTTGAAAGGGAATTTACATATTAATAATTAATACTAATAAATTATGGGATACCAACAAGACCAGTGAAAATAACAATAAAAAACTTGAAAAAACTTCTCAGGCAGTAAAATCAAATCAAAATGGTCAGGGACATAAAAATTGTCTTCTACCCCAGAAGGGTTTATGTTAGATTTATGTTAACAGAGTCTGTTTTTGAATTAGGCAGTTTAAATAATTTATTTATTTACTTTTCCTCTTCCTTTATTTTAGCATGTTGTTTCCTGCTTGTTTCAGGAAACAGAAAGTGCAAAAATAACTTTGCAAAATTAAGTGTATGTGAGTAACCTTTGACCTCAGCAAAAGTTTTCATTGGGTTCATTATGCATTATTCTGTTCATACTCCCAGGTCTGCTTTATGTAAGAGAGAGTCCTATAATGCTTACGTCATCGAGGAAATTCATACATGCGTACATACATAGACATGAGAGCTGCAAAATTCACTCCATCTGTATGCATTAACCCAAATGTGTCAAAGGTGGAGCTTTTGCCTCAATACGAAGAAAAAAGTTCTACATATACGCCAGTTTTACTGGTCATTTATTATTATTATTTATTATTAGCGAAGACAACAACGAGGGTAGCTGAAACTGTTACAACAAGGGACATTTACTCCACTCCCTTTTTATCAAACAATTATTCCAACAACGGGGAAGTGTAACCTTTCTTGAAACCATTTAATCGAGTCAATAACCCTACGCCTCTCAGAGTTTACGTTCTCTTTGTTTATTGCATTCGAGATGAGCTGCCGGTAACCCTGTGCAAATGAAGGGGGAAGTTCATTTGCAAATGAGCTGAGCCTGTGCCCTTTCCGCAGGAGGAAGGCTGCTTTACATACACAGAGATCGACACTTCAAAACCGGCATCACGGAAACCCATGTTTGTCCCATGTGATATCTAAAAATTACAGAGTGTACAGCTGTGGCTTGTGCCGAGAATCTAGTGCCGTTAAGATAAAGAACATGTTGACACATACAATGATTTTACAACCGTAAGTACTGCAGCCATTAATCTAATGTTACAGGTAGAGGGTTACCCATAAACGTGGTGAGAGGAGCAGTTCATAGGTTCCTTTGGAAAGCAGTAGAAGCAGGTCAGAAGTTGTCGTGTTGCTTGCTCTGTCAGTAATGGGTGGATCCTGATGTAATCTGCAGGATTGGGTGTCCACGAAGGACAGATCATGATCCAGGGTGATGTGGATGTGACAGTGATGTCGGACGGCCGAGATGCAGACGTCATGGAGCGGGGAGTATGGCTCTTCAGTGTAGGCCCCCCCCCCCAATTTCCGCATTACTGTGAAGGGGCGCCGTTATTGACCATGAAAACCGCCATCAGAAACTTCAATTTGAAAATTACCTGTTCTCGTGCATTTTTAAAGTGCGGTCATTTGGGATAAATTATTCCACTATTATTTACACCTGGCATGCAGGATTACATGTGGAAATGATTTTGGGTTTTCTGTATTTTCTTAATTGTCTAGACATTTACTTGTGTTTTTTGGGTTTTACACTGTGGTCGTTTGTTTTTGGCTGCAAACCAGATTCTCCCCAAGTTTTGAGTCCAAAAGTGCACACGCATCATCACTTCATTAACCAGTAACACTGCATATAAAACTCACCCAATTACACTCGTTTCCGTTAGACAGTGATGATTTAAAAAAAGACTAGGTTTCTTAGAAAATGTAAGCGAACCTGACAAGAATTAACTCTGATATCATCATCATCACCATTGCCACATCCACAGGGACTGTCAGTTCAATCATTTTCCTTCCCACTGAACATTACCCTTTTCATCACACACTTTAAACAGTTTTAGGAATTTTATCCAGTGCAGCAACCAGATCCAGAGTGATTGTTGTTTAAAACCATGTTTAAATGTGTTATTACACAAAGGATTGTTTGCAAATAATAATAAATAAATAAAAATGTCTGCCTGTCTGCCTTTCTGTCTTTCTCCTGCTCTGTGATGGACTGGCGTCCCTTCCTGGTTGTACCCTACCTCACAGACTGTCTGTGTCTGCTGGGTCAGCCTTTGATGCACTACGACCCTTGATTATGAAAGTTTTATTTATGGAAAATGAATGAGATAACATCATAACTGGCTGCTAATTTGATCAAACACGTTTCCTACTCTCAAATGTCTTGGATTGTTTAGTTAGTAAGGCCATAGAGAAACGAGAGCAAATCGTGGGATTTTAGTAAACACTGCCAACCCATGTACCTTTCATCGAATTTAGTCAAATTCAGAGAACACATACAGTCCAGAGAAAATAAAGCAGACAAATTATGTGTACATAATAACAAAGTCATTGTTGCAAACAGGATCTACAACAGAGCTGGCAGTGCTGTAATGTCCAATCAGTGCCAGCAAGCAAAACAGCGTTGAACCTGTTAGACCAGCACTATGGTTATGAAACCTGATCCTGGCTGTGATCTGAATCCTGAGGGGGGGGGGGGCGTAAGAAGAACAAAATGAAAAACTCTGAGGTGAGAAAGCAGGTGAGAAGATGCAGCTTCCGGTTATAACGTAACGTATAAAATAACGTAAATAAAACATTAAAGCTGTTCGGCTGTAGAGCAGGCTCAGCAGAATGATTTCTGTACCCTGAATCATAAAGTGAGATCCCCCAACAGTTCCATAAATGCGTGAGAGTGATCCACAGAGTTTTGGCATCTCTTCTAAGAGTTTTCCCTGCTGTTATTGTCTCGTCTAAGTTTCCAACACAGCTGTCAGAGACAGATGACACCTTTACTCGGGCTCAGCTCATAAGCTTTGCAGTTGGAGAGCACTGGATATGGAGACATTCAGAACTAAAATCTGAACCCGTACAGAATGCCTCTGGGTGCCCGCTATAACAAGCTTTCGCTACAAGAATGGAGACCCAGACGGGGCACAGTTCAGTGCTGATTGTTTAAGCGAGGGGTTCATGTTCACTGAAGACACTGAGGACAGGTATGCTATAAACCAAGCATGTGTGCTTTCAGCAAGGCAATCCTTGTGCCTTTCTGACAGATGAACGAGCATACGCACCTGACACGTATTAAATAGAACTTAACAGAGCATGGAAATTGATCTGAAATGCTAATAAACACGAAAGGAGACTAATTCAGAAATATTGCGTGTGCCTAATGCACTTAATTTGCATTAACACCACCCCCATAACAGTGTAAGCAGAAAATGAGCGTCTTTCCCCACTTAATCCACCGTGAGTCT
This sequence comes from Hiodon tergisus, assembly GCA_025775045.1. Classification (NCBI taxonomy): domain Eukaryota; kingdom Metazoa; phylum Chordata; class Actinopteri; order Hiodontiformes; family Hiodontidae; genus Hiodon; species Hiodon tergisus. The sequence continues at coordinate 2,090 of JAOVYW010000478.1, read as the reverse complement.
GACACTTCTGCAACACACAATGTCAGCTCTCTGCTTGACTCTTGAAATTGTTTAACTGAGATGTCAAATGTCAAAACATTTGAGCTAGAATTATTAGCTAGAACGAAAGTCTATAATCTATAATAATATAAAACAGTTATCTTAACAAACATATCATAAAGAAATAGTCAAAACAACAAGGAAAAATAAAAATAATAATAATAATAATAATAAATAAATAAAATAAGCAATAATAATTATAACTCTTAGGTCTGAAATAAGTGTCAAATCTCATTTTGACAAATCCTATCTCTGCTTCAGGTAAATTCCTTCAAACATACACTGTAAAGAAATAACTGCATCAGAGAGTGCAACTATTTCAGTTTTGGGAATAAATTTTAAATTACACAAAAAGTTACTTACACAAAATTGCTGGAAAAAAACTGAAACCCATTTCACGGACTGAAAAAAGTTAAATTTTTTCCTGAGACAAATAAATAGCAATAAGAAGTGGTGAAGTTTATCACAGATTTCATCATCACAAGCTGGATAGGGGTTTGATTTGGTCCGGACCAAATGTGGATCGCACTATGCTTAGTTACAAACAGCTGCTCAGTTATTTAATATTCCATTTTTGCATTTTCTTTTTTAGATTTTACACAGTATAAAAACTACTGGTTAAAACCTCAGACATAAAACAAAGCTGTCTGCAGAGTTTTGTTTGAAAATGTATGACATTTCATGCTGTATAATTTGCTTGATTGTTAGCCTAAAGCACAAAACAGAGTTTTGGAAATTTGCCCCAAGAAGTGGAAACACGCTAAAATCCTGAATAAATATAAGAATTTGCTGTTTGTATATGGCCTCCATTTTTTCAGCAGCCTAAACCCATCTCGTAAACATTTATGCAAAGAATTATGGTGCATTAAGATTGATCCATATTAAATCAGTAATCCCACAATAGTAACTCTGGTTTTAATCCTTTAGTTCTTAAGAGAATTGCATAAAAGTCCAGACTTATGTACTTTCAGGCTGCCCTGGTTTTTGTTCATGACCAAGTTATGAGGACAGGCAAAATAATAGAATACCTGACTGCCATCAAGATGTTAACGTCAAAGTATCAATCAAGATTTCGATTAAGCGGTGAACTTGAGCAGTGAGTCTTGGCAATGGTCTTTACACTGTTCGCCCATTGAGGGGAAAAAAGATTAAACTGAAACAGTAATAAAGAAAAATCACGGAAGGCTGAGCTTGAGCAATTAACTCAATTAAAAGCTTGGATCTGCAGAAAAGAGCCACAGGCAGATAACCTGAAACTGACTGTAGGCTAACCTTTTAAGTTTAAGGTCAGTTCAGTCAGAAACGTTTTGAAAAACTTAAGTCAGCACTCACAGTCTGTAATAAACTGTTATAAAACAGATTAACTGTCTTTGGCTTTAACCGTTCGACCAAATAGCGATTAGAAATAGGATGCAAGTAAATGTAAGCAGGTTGGTCAATTCCGGAATCTTAAACAGCAAAATAAAAGCAAGACTATCAGACGTCAACACGCTCTTCCTCATATTAACTGAAGAATGTGACTCAAAATGGTCAAAATTCAAAGTCAAAATTAGTTAAACATTAACTTAAAACTTCGATACTTAGGATTTACTGGGGGGAAAAAGACAAACAACACATCTGTTTGTCGATTATGGTTATAAACAGGCCGGTAGTTCTACTAACCACAGGTGAATTAAAAATAGAGGAGAATTTGGAAAAACTAATTTTGATTGATTGTAACTACACTAAAACAAATTCCTCTTTTAGTCTGTATTGATGAACGAAATTTGTAAATTACAAATCCCAAAAAACGTCCTGATTTGTAATAACTCCATAATAATATATTGGGCTTCATTTGACTTTCTACACAAATACAAATCTATATTCTAAATCTATAATTTTATCATAAATTAAGTCGGGATAGGAAACACAGGTTCTGAAAAAGACCTGACTAAATTAAGTCGGGATAGGAAACACAGGTTCTGAAAAAGACCTGACTAAATTAAGTCGGGATAGGAAACACAGGCTCTGAAAAAGACCTGACTAAATTAAGTCGGGATAGGAAACACAGG
>JAOVYW010000476.1:0-17473 GCA_025775045.1 Hiodon tergisus | reverse complement strand
TGTGTGTGTGTGTGTGTGTGTGTGTGTGTGTGTGTGTGTGTGTGTGTGTGTGTGTGTGTGTGTGTGTGAAATCCGGCTATGCCCACATGCCTGGGCAGGTTACAAAGAGATACAGTCTCTGCCTTACCTAACAGGGCTCATGAATATTCTAAGCAAACAGAAACGCGCCCTTGTTGGCCAAGACCCAAGGCAGTAGGCTATCTCCTGTCGAGGGATTCATCAGAAGTCGGCGAGGTTAAGGCGGGATTGTGTTGCAAGAGCACAAATCCAATTAACTTCTACCTGGATTTGATTGGGTGACACTGCCGGCAATCTTATTTGGCCCTGATGACTGCCGTTCTCTGAATTTCTTTACTTCTAAAAACTTTAAGGTTGCTTGGAAGCCAAACTCAGCTTTCTATCTAAAGGTCCGGGTATACTCCCTGCCATTCAGTCTGTAAAAAATGCTCCGTTTGTTTTCGAGTCACTTGGAAATAAGTATAAAATAATAAAATGCATGTGTAGTGAAGGAGCTGTATCCTGGCTACCACTTTTGCAGCTGAGATGAACTCAGGCCCGGGATCAAATCAAAACAACCCGCTAATCACATTTTACATAACTTTTTTATTGTTAAGTATTGTTTCTATTCTACTCATAAACAGAAAAGTGTGATTTGTGTGTTGCCCAAGTTTGATCTGGTCCCAGCCTTAATCTTATTTGACTTACTGAAAACAGATGGGCTTCTGAAAACATTTAGTAGCCATTCACAAATTCTTTGTAGTATATCCATGTGTTTCTCTTTTTAACACATGCTCAATACAACACATAATAAATAAAGATGACTTTCAGAGGTATTTGGAGGGTGAAGAGAACCACAAGTTCATTCCAGCTATCTTGAGAAGAGAAGTTTAGGGATAGAGCTCACTAATGTGTCAACAATCGACCGTATTTATGGGACTCTGTGTGAAAACAGCAGATACGATCAGTGTATCCTGAGCCCAGGGAGATCTTTATACCTGCAGCCAGGCTTTATTTCAAACACAAATTGTGAGTGTGTGTGTGTGTGTGTGTGTGTGTGTCTATGCGCGTGTGTGCATGCGTGCGTGTCTGTGTGTCTGTGCATGTGGGTGCGTGTGTTCGTGAGTGTGTGAAATGCTTGTGTGTGTGTATGTGTTCGTGAATGCGTGATTGTGCGTGTCTGTGCATGTTTGTGGACGAGCGTAATTTGGAAACTATGACTATTATTTAAAAAACAGAGGCGATTAAACCAGATTACCTATATTCAGAAGAACTAATTAGGTTACGTGAGTTTTTCTTTAATTTAAATTCAGTTTCAATAACATTCAATAATATTCAAAATAACATTCATAATTAAAAATATCCTTCATCAAAGTAGTTTTCTTATACGAGCGGATGATATGAAGAAGATATGAAGATATTTTTATTTTTCTTGAATATACAACAGACACCAGCTGAATTGCAATGAGTGATCGGAGTTTGTTTCAACACTTCCAGCTTTTAAGGCAATGAAGTTGCATTTCCTCTCCCCTTTGAGGTTTTTTCATCAGGTGCTTTCACTGGCGAGGATGAATATCAAACGCAGCGAAGTCTCTCTGAGAAGATGACACTGCTCTGACTGTGTAAACAACACTGCTGATGAAGGCCCACCAGGCTCCGTGTGTGTTCCCTTTCTGATCACATCCTCCTCCACTCGTTGGTCGTTGCTTTGTCGTATCCCGGGAAAAAAATTTAATCCTCTCTAATTCCGCGCCTCGTCAATCACCACGTGACTCAAAAATTACCTCACATGTCACCTATCATTGTCATTAAACCACTCGTTATGCAAATACTTATTCTTAAAAATCTTATTGACATGTGATTCAAACGTCATCCCTACCAATCCATTTAAGAAAATATTTTAAATTTAAAAGTATAAAGATTTTTTACAACCAAATCGCACATACCAGTGACAGATATACTTCACAGCCATATTATGAAGCATGGATAGTTTTATTGCAGGAAAATGCTAATAAAATAGAAGCTTGGTAACTAGATAAGACCTGGGTGATGATTAACAATATCAAATAAGGCAGTTGGGTTCCCTACAGCATTGCCAGGAACGTTTGCAATGAAGGACAGAGCTTCCAGGGAAACAGAGTCTGCAGGCGTTGAGCGTGTAGATATCGGATTTGTAAATGTTAGTGTATCACGTCACAGGAAGACGTATTCTATCCGACTCATAAACAGAAAAGTGTATTTTTGTTGTGGCACCCTTGTGTATGGAGCCCAGCTGAATTTATTCAGTTAAAATGCCGTCTGTATGAGTGGGTAAAATGTAAAACCGTCTCCGCTCTGGATAAGGGCATCGGTAGGAAGGGTAAAAAATAATGCCAATGCGATTTACATGGTATTACCGTGAGATGATTACCACGATTTGTATGATAATAAATGGTGAAAACGTTGATTCCAGCGAGATTAGATTTGTATCCGTAGCAGCTATGTCCACTGTGCTGACTGTGCCGGTATAAGATTTTCTCTGAGTGACTTTTGAATTGTGGAAAGCTGCCATGCATAATGCTGTAACTCTGATGAACAACCCCAAATGGAGGGAGGATCTGGTTTGTGAAATCTTTCTGAAGATGAAACACTAAGGGGGGCACTAACTGGACCGAGCCGGGGTGCCGATGACAGGAGTGAAGGACACAGAAACCAGACAGCATTAAAAATGACATGTATGCTAAAATGGGAAATGTTCATATCATTCCAATTGATAGAGATTCTATGGTAGGGAACCATGTGGCTACTAGCTGTATGTCATTGGGCAACCTCTGAATCACTTGACAAATCTTGGTATTTCGTTTTAATAACAGGCAGATGGGAGACTGAAGTGAATCTTAATCATTTGGTATTATTATTTTTAATACTGTCATGATATATAATACCTGTTACAAGCATTGATTTTTTAATTTTTATTCCTAGCAAATTTATCTCTTTTCTGATGAACTCTTGATTTTCTTGAGTTGGTGAGGACCGTACATTTTTTTCATTTTTCTTGCGATCTAATCATTCAGTTACAGATGTTCAGACTGATGTAGAGTTAATTAACCATATCTCATGGGAGAGTGGTCTGTCACTTCAATTAACTCGGTTGGCAGAAGAGACTGCCATTAATCGTATTGACTTCTGCAGTTCAGCGATCAGTTCAGAGCCGTGAATAATGTCTCACTGCAGTATCTCTGAGTTGCACTGCCCGAAAGTATCCACAGATTCACAGGTTCAAGGCTTTCTTTTTTCTGTGAGAGATTAAAGAAGCACTCTCCACGATAATCATCAAATGCTTACATTATGAGGCTTCTCTACGTCAGTGAACGTTCTGTCTGTCATTCGTATTTTATTGATGTGAAAAAGTTTCCATCCACACCAGACCCTAGGTCTGGGTCTTGGATCTGCATAAAAAATAAAATGATATTTAATGATGTTTTGCAACATTAGCTAATACAGTAGCTGGAGAATTTCAATCCACTCTGATGATCTCTGTAATGAGTTATAGTATTGCAAGTTACTCAAAATTTATAATTTAATATAACTTCATTGTAGTTAAATACTTTCGACACGTATCAGACCAATTGTGCCGATGCACCCCAGGGTGAATGAGTGCAATTAATAACTAATTAATAACTACTCCAACCCTAATGTAGAGCAACAACGTCCAATTTTCTCTGCATCATTTTTATTCTATTATGTTGTTACACAATGACAGAAATTCTATATTTTGACTGAATTTATTCATCATCCATCAAATAAAATTTTTTTTTGCTATAGATGCTATATTTTATATAAATATATTTATAGTATAATAATAACAAAAATATTAAAACATAACTTTCTAAAACGTTATATAGACAAATTACACTGTTATTACACAGTTATTACACAGTTATTACACAGTTAGATCCGTGCCTCAGCAATATTGGTGGCTGTGAGGTCCCTTACTCAGGTACTGAATTTCCTGCAAAGATTCAACCCTGAAGACCGAGAATGTACAGCGGAGGAATACAGTTCTTCTGCAGTCAAGTCAATTATTAGTAAAGTGGCAGGTGTGTTGTCTCCTGCTAAGGGGGAAATGGGTTAGGGGTAGCTTCATGAAGCCAACGGTGATAACGGTGAAGACATAGGAGTTACTGCAGATGAGTCAACTATTTTCCAGCTGGCATTTTTTGCAAAGTGGAAAAAAATTATTTCTGAGAAACAATAATAATAATAATAATTATTATTATTTAAAAAACCACATGTTCCAAATCGAGCTTCCTAAAAGAATTTAAATGATACAGCAAATGTGTAACAAAAAGAACATACAGGCGATTTTTTTTTAAACTGACTTTTTTAGAAAAAAATAATTACTTGTAAATGATTTTAAGTCAAATGACCTTTAGTTATAACCACTTTAAACAGTGAACTGTGGCATGCATTGTGTGATCTGCAGTATAAAAGCCGGTGCGGAGCCTTTGAAAATGACTGCCGCAGCAGAAGAGAGGAATAACATTTCCCTTTAAAGAGGGAGGAAGTTCTTCTTCAGTAAAATCTATCCATGCAATAATAAGGCAATTCAGCTGAGAAGTCCTTGGATTATGTCACATATATTATTTATAAATCACACTATCTTGGTGTAGTGGAATTGATTTCTGGTGTCGTCCTGACCATGATTGTGATTTCAAATCCATAATGTGGACCATGCTGGCTTATCCCCCGCCCAATTAAAGCAAGGGCCATCCGGGTGCTCAGTGGGAAAAGGTGCTCATCCAGGTGCTCAGTGGGTAAAGGTGCTCCCTCTGTGCTCAGTGGGTAAAGGTGCTCACCCAGGTGCAGACTGAACCCTATGAGCTGGAATGTAGCATGTAGATATGGAAAATATAATGAGGCAACTGTGTTTATATGCATATATTTATATATTTTTTCATTTCTCATTAAGAGGGAATGCTCACTAATGCACACTTATAACATGCACGCTCCACTTTCCTCACAACAGCTTGTCAGTCTCAATTTACAAGCCAGAGCACGTGCCGAAAGAAACCGCCAGACGTGGAGTGGTGCAGATTCGCTCAGTGTTCATCTACATCACTCAGAGCCAAGAAACACGTGGCTGTGGGTTCAGTTCCTCCACTTCAGCCAAGGCGTCTCTCCCTGCCAGTTCCCAGTCTGCGAGGAGCAGACCCGGAACTTTATTAGCCAAATAGTTCTATTTGTTAATTCACTATTTTGACAGAGAGAAGGCAATGTCCTAATGACCCACACACATGCACAGGAAATGACACGTTTTTAACTGCGCTTCAATGGCGGGGACAGTCTCATTTCTCTGTGGCAGGTAAACCCTGTTTCTGTAGGGAGAAATACAATCAAACAAGAGCAAAGACAAGTGTGGTGTGTTCGCACAGCCACCTCCAGTCCGCTTTTGGGTCAGTCTTCTCTATGGTCCCTTTGGCGGTTAAACCCCACCCAGAGATTTGCTTTGACAAATTAACTCTGTATATGGTTGTTGTTTTTTTTAACTCGAGGAGTCTGTGGCGGAGCATTGCAATGTTTTCATCATGTCATGATGTCACCGAGACTGACTTGAGCCGTTTACACACTGGCATGTAAACCACGGCATCTTTGAGTTCACAGGGACTTTCGCTCGAACGATCCCGCCTCTCGCATGCTGATAACTCTCGGGCTGAGCCAGAGCTAATCCGAAATCTCGAAAAAGCTTGTGAGCATCACTCGATCTGGAGACGTCAGGCTGCCTTTAATTTACGCATCATCCGGGGAAGGAAACCACAATTCTACAAAGGTTCAACACGAAAGCTGGACGTGCTCAGAAAATCAGAAGGTATTACATACACGCATCACAGAGTAGCTGGAGGATAATTTCTTACATATTAATCCTCATTATTATTAATTCATCTGGAAGACACCCTTCAAGACGGCTTACTCCGGGGTGATTAAGGAAGGGAGGGGTGCGCACGTAAACCGAGAGAGGGTTTAGAAAGAGTGTCTGTAGTTGTACGTGGTGAATTATGAGTGATGGGTCAATAGCGAGTGAAGAGGGATCAGGAGTGCCCAAACAGTGCCCAATCCATTTCATCTTCAGCCTGTTCCTTATTCTACTGTGATGCAAATGCGAACATTGTCATTTAGAACCGATGATTCAGGTACACTGTATTGTACCTTCAGACTTCGGTGCCTGTTTCTCCCTGATACAGAGAGCAAACAAAATAATTGAAGGGAATGGTCTCAGCATACACACAGGCCAACTGATTATCATATGAGTATCTGAAATGAGATCTTTATGTGTATCCAGGCAGGACGGTGGCTTCCTGCAAACGAACGCCCTTATTACATGGCTTTACAAATCTGAACATGCATATCTCTGTCAAAGTAATCTAGCAGTGCATTTTTTTCCCTTCTCATTCACAATTTATATGGGATTTGTAGTTTCCACAGCTCCTGAAATTAAATAAACCCTTAAGAGAACAGCTCTAAGCAGGCAGACATGCTGAGAGTTGAGGGACTACAGTTGAGAGAGGACTGCTGGGGATGTCTATATGATTTCACAGCAAGCATTAACTTAGTAATATTTAAAATATTTCATATTCATTCAGTTGCTTATCTGCGGTGATCATATGGGTAAAATAAGAATATTACGCCTATTGCAGATGGTTTTGTTTGGTTGGAATCCCTTTATGTCGCATTAAAGTTATAGAGCGAAGCACATGAAAGACGTTGTTCATTTGTAATTATCTGATATTTATATCTGATGTGTCCTTTAAAAAAATGTGTCTGTGTGTGTTTTAATATATTTTTCCAAACGCATTTCTGATTCTTAAGATTAACCCTACCACCTGGCGCTGTGGATGGGTGATGACCAGCGTAAATAAACCCGAGACCCGATAAAGGGCACAAGATAGAACTATTCTGTTAATATAAAATCACAGTCAAAGCCTCAAATTCTGTCCAGCTTTTTACTGTATCAACTTTACAACGAACGTGTTAGTTTCCTGTGACTATCAGCCTGTCATTCCTGTCTCCTGCTGAGTTCTGCAAATTATCCATTAGCCAAATTCGCTACACTGCAATTAAATTTTTTTTAAAAAACAATTTCTCCACTTTATAACTGTAACCATGGGTGTAGGTTTCACTTCAACACCTGGGGGACATGTCAGCGCTCTAGAGGGGTTGGTACACTGTGGTCGGCAGCGGACACTTGATTGTTGAAGGACAGGTTTGGCTTTCGGCAGACACAAGGGTATTTGTTTTCTGACTTTCATTACGCAGTGTTTCTCACCAGGGGTGTATCCGCAGTCGCATTCCGCAGTCGAATCGTATATAAAAGAGCAAATCGCCGTATAGAATTCTACAAATTTTAAGCTATTCGCTTTATTTGAAAATACTTTTAAAATACTTATGCGATATTCAGAAAAACAATTAAGATAAATGTGAATGAGCAGACTTCGAGTGGGCGTGTGGGGTAAATAAACGAATCTCACCTTCTACTGATCAACGCATTATCGTCTACACTATACCAAATGAAACTGCATCGGTTCATCGAACGTTGCTCGATAATTTTGCATTTTTGACGTAGTAAACAACAACATTCTGGCTATTTGGCATCGTGATGTCTGATTAAATCCGATTAAACGTTTTTAAAATGTAAAGTGATCCCCTTTAAAATACACTACCTATATACCATTAAACGATTAGTTCGTACACATTATGATACACATTACAGGCAAATTATAAGAAGTTTGTCACTAACCTCCTTTCCCACAACGAATAATTCACTAAAGCCAATATCGCGATGTCCACGCTTTCTGATTATCATGGACAGGGGAAGCCCGCAAACTCGAGATTGATGACATCACATATCCCGAGGCTCAGGCATCCCATCCCGAAAAGAAAGAGTTGCGGAGCTTCTGTGGAGTAGAGAGGCGTATCATCGAACAAGCGGGTTACAATGAGCCCAACTCCTGTAGTGAAATATGTCTTTGTGGACTTTGGGGTTGGAGGAAATGAGACGAACGTGATATTCCCACCGTCGGATATTATTTCTTAAAGTCTCCGATGATTATTTGTCGATGTTCCATGGGATATATTAGAGACTAGGTTGGGAACGGTACCGTTAATTAATCTGTTATGGTGAGTAATGAGTTAAAATGCATTTCATAAAATATATTTAAAAAAAAAAAACTTTTTAGGAATTCAGTTTAATACTTGTTTGATATTAATAATAATAATTATTTGAATGTATAAATACAGTAATGGGCCCAATGCAGGTGTGTTAGGGAAGTTGCGGGATAAAAAAAATATAAAATCACGAGTGTGTTTAAATGTAACGTAATCCCACGCGTGTGTATATTAATATACGTAATTTATTTTACGTAATCGTATTTATTTATTTTGTTCACATTACGTGCGTGTGTGTGTGTTCTCATATATGTGATTAATGTAGTTCAAGTTAGCAGGGACAGCATATTTTTTAGAATGAATGAACAGGTAGATTATAGTGGTAGAGCGCCACCTTTGTCCACGTCGAAAATTTACAATACTGCAGCCACATATAATGTACACATTTTGCTATAACCAGGGCTACAATGCAATCAATGATAGCGCTTCGGCTTGTATTTATAAATGTATAGATTGTTTTGGGGTTGTTGATGATCATCTGTTGTTTGTAAATGTATTACATATTTAAAGGCGTCCTGGAAAGCATATGAAAAGCATATACGGAGGGATTCACTTTTAAATATAAATTTCACTAAGATTTTGGTAGCGATTTTGGTATTCCATTTATACGTTTAAAGTGAGGATTATTTTAGCATATTTTGGAAAACGATGTTGTATTCAGCACTGTAATAGTTCAAATACTTAGAAAAAAATACGATTAAATTTCTTCGTTACTAAAGGTCTTTTGTTAAATAACAAACACGCAACTTAATATACTTTAACTCGGCGTGAATGAGGGGTAAGGCTCGCTTCGTCTTCGTGCCAACGCTAAGTAGATCCGGGCGAAGAAATCGCGGAACGATATGAGTCCAATTTTGCGAGAGCACCCGGCAGAAGAAAGAGCGAGCGGAGAAGGGTACTCGAAGGTGGTGACAATGCTGGATTTGGGACCCTGTAAATTACTCGAAAAACCTCCAAACCGAGGACCTAGGTGTGAGAAAAAGGTGCGTGCCGCTGTTTGTTAGAGTCGTGTGTATTTATTTAGGGGATTTTTCGGTTAGTTTTTTCCTTGGGAAAAAGTTGTTCTTGACTTGAACGACTAGCTGAAATCTGAACATCTTAACAGTTAGTGCGTAGCCGTTTTCCACCAAAGCCCTTTCTTGCTTTGCAGTCGAGCTGGAAGCTGGAAGCTGGAAGTTTTGCTATAGCTCAAAGTGCGCTCTTGACATAATATTGATACTTGTTTCAATAAACAGGCGGTTTAGGTTTCCTGACGATTGCATGTGTTTTGGACGATGTATAAAATCATCGGACAGAACTGCCAGCATTGTCTACGTGAATAGGAGAGCCGTGCGTTTTATGGGGGAGGGGGTTCGAATTTAAGAAAAGGTTTTAAAAAAATTTGCACTAGAAGGTTTAAAAACGAACGTTTGAAAATGAATATATATGTTTGAATATTTTTTGGTATTTTTGTATAGTCAGGTCTGCATGTATTTTCGCGTGGTCTATCCCCACTGTCAACTTTTTTCGGGAGATGGGAGCGTTTAGTTTTTTGTTGTTAATTTTTTTTGTTTCCCTTTCGTTTCAAAATCTGAACTTCGGTTAAAACCTCTTTTCGAAGAATTCGACATTCTGTAAGCACTCGCTCTATGAACGGTGTTTGGCAGTAAAGTGTGCAAATCTAAATGATATATTTAAGGTTTTTACACCATACATTTGTTACTAGTGCACTTCACAATGGATTTTGTGACAGTGAAAAACAAATATGCCTGCACATTACAATAAAATATCAAGATTGTTAACTTGGAATGCCTAGCGGGTCGAGTGCAGTATTCTGTATTTGTTTGGTGTAGATATTTAAAACCTGTTCTGTATTTCGGTGGGTCCCGTAAAGAAAACCGTTTTCTTTCTACTAATATAATAAAACAATCCTAACATTCTTAATACATGTTGTGGTTACTGCTGACGGTATGGCTATTAATTGGATATATCAAGTAATTAACTTGATATATTTTACTGCATTAACCTGTAATTCAGAGACATGTGTCACATATACTTTTTTTATGACCAGATTTGGGTTTTGATCTGTTATAATAATTTAGGAAGTTAAATACATTTTCTCAAGCGCAAACAGCATTTTCTCCCCTTTGGACTTGATTGGACATCATGAGGTCAAACATTTTACACTTTTGGTAGTATGTATATATTAGTTAATAATGATCTGTCAACCTGACCAGTGCATAAAACTGCTTGCAACTGATCCATGTGATGCTAAGAATAATTCAGTGAATTAGTGAATTTACCTGCTTGTAACAGCGTCACCGCTGGCTAAGTGCTATTGTGAACGATTATACGTACTCTTTTCTTTTCTGTAATTCTTTGTTTTATATTTTTCGGTTCAAACTTTATCAGAATTTTACTTTTTCACAGAATATGAAAATATGCATATTTAATGCAATGTTTCCGTTAACTCGTTAACTCGTTACCCTTTGTCGGTTTCTAACAAGCCCATTTTTCTCATTTTCTCACAGGCGGTTTGGTGAAGAACATTCAGTGCCATCATGGGGAAGCGCTGTGTGTTGTTTCTCTCAGTGTTCCTGCTTTTCTTCTGCAGTTCCAGAGCAAACCAAAGACAGGAGCAGACGGCACCAATCCAGTTTTCACAATCAGTCTATAACGCCACCATTTATGAGAACTCTGCGGCTAAGACCTACTTGGAAAGCCGGGTTAAAATGGGCATTCACATCACAGACCTGTCATGGGATGTACGGTACAAAATAGTTTCTGGAGACAGTGAGAACTTATTCAAGGCGGAGGAATACGTGCTAGGGGACTTCAGTTTCTTGCGGATAAGGACCAAAGGGGGAGGTACTGCTATTCTTAACAGGGAAGTAAAAGACCACTATCTGCTCACCGTAAAAGCACTTGAACGAAACACAGGGGCAGAAGCTCGCACAGCAGTCAGTGTGAAAGTTCTCGACACCAACGATCTCAGACCTCTGTTCTCACCGACCTCCTATAGCATCGCCCTTCCCGAGAACACCGCGGTGAGAACCAGCGTAGCCCGAGTCTCTGCCACCGATGCGGACATCGGAACCAACGGCGAGTACTACTTCAGCTTTAGGGACTGGACCAACGTGTTCGCGGTTCACCCCACGAGCGGCGTGATTACGCTGACGGGCAAACTGGACTTCGCGGAGACGAAGCTGTACGAGATGGAGATCCTGGCGGTGGACCGCGGCTTGAAGCTCTACGGCAGCAGTGGCGTCAGCAGCGTGGCCAAGTTGACGGTCAGAGTGGAACCGGCCAATGAGCACGCACCGGTCATCACGGCGGTCACTCTTGCCCCTTCTGACCTGGAGAAGGATCCCACGCACGCCATGGTGACGGTGGAGGACCGCGACCAAGGACTTAATGGTGAAATAGCGTCACTGTCTATCGTAGCAGGAGACCCGCTGCAGCAGTTTAAAGTCGTGCGAATCAGTCCTGGGAGCAAGGAGTATAAAATTAAAGCGGTAAAAAAAGTGGACTGGGAAAGTCAGCTTTCTGGACACAATCTCACTCTGCAGGCTAAGGATAAAGGCACCCCGCCACAGTTTTCCTCTGTCAAACTGCTTACAGTGCTACCCCCACAATTTCATTTGGGGCCCCAGAAATTTGAAAGGAGCATTTACAGGGTCAACCTCAGTGAGTTTGCTCCTCTCCATACACCCGTTGTCATGGTTACAGCTACGCCTGTTTATTCCCATTTAAAATATTTTTTTAGATATAAAATGGAGAAAAGTGGGTTTTCTTTAAATCCAGACACAGGCTTGATTACCACGACTGGGCCCGTCCATGCCGACCGCACTCCCAAAATCGAACTGGAAGTTATAACCAGCGACAAAAAAGCAACCAGTAAAGTTGTCATCGATGTGACGGACATGAATAACAACGCCCCTGAGTTTCGACAGACGTCTTACAAGGCCAGCGTTGACGAACACGTGCCAGTAGGGACCAGCGTGCTATTGGTCAGCGCCAGCGACCTAGACAGCGGGGAGAATGGCTACGTCACCTACAGCATTGCCAGTGCCAAGCCACACCCTTTTGCGATCGATTACTTCACTGGTGTTATTAGCACCGCTGAGGATTTAGACTACGAGCTGATGCCAAGGGTTTACAGTCTCAGAGTCCGAGCCTCAGACTGGGGATCCCCTTTCCGGCGTGAAGTGGAGGCTCCAGTTACCATCACGCTTAACAACTTGAACGACAACAAGCCACAGTTTGAGATTGTCGACTGTAAGGTAGCCTTGCCCAGAGACCTAAGGATCGGGGAGCAGATAATGGCAGTGTCTGCGATCGATGCTGATGAATTGCAGTTGGTGCAGTATGAAATAAAGTCTGGCAATGACCTCGACCTCTTTGACTTGAATCTAAATTCTGGAGTGCTGTCTCTTAAACGCTCGTTAAACAACGGCGATGCAGCCAAGGAGCCTTCGCACACTTTACTGATCACTGCCGATGACGGAGAAAACGTCACTCCGCCGATGATCACCAACATTACTGTAGCTACTGCTCAGAGGTCAGTCCGCGTGCAATGTGTTGACACTGGAGTTGCTAAAATTCTGGCCAAAAAGCTGCTTGAGGGCACCAACATTCACAACCACAATGAACCGGATGATAACTTTGTGGACATACACTCCATAAACCGCAATCCACCCCAGTTTGTGGACTCTGTCCCCACTGTGATCGATGTCAAAGAAGACCTTCAAGTTGGTGCTAGGGTCAGCCTCATTAATGCAACCGATGCAGACAGTGGCTTCAATGGAAAACTGGTTTATGTCATTTCCGGAGGGAATGACGAAAGCAAGTTTGTCATTGACATGGATACTGGTTGGCTGAAGATATATGCACCACTTGACAGAGAAAAAACTAGTCGATACAGATTAAACATCTCTGCGTATGATCTGGGAATACCTCAAAAGTCCTCATCCCATTTCCTGGACGTTAATGTCCTTGACACCAATGATAACAGCCCAGAGTTTCTGCAGGACAGCTACTCTGTGGAAATCCCTGAAAACACCGAGTTGGGCACCAATGTCATTCAGGTGGAGGCGAGAGATAAAGATCTGGGCATCAACGGGGAGGTGCGATACTCCTTTGTGGCCGACATAGATCAGTTCGCCATCGACGAGATGACGGGTGTTGTGAAGGTCAAAAACCCGTTGGATCGGGAGATCCATCCCGTTTTTCTTTTAAAGGTTGCAGCATGTGATCAGGCAATCGAGGAGCCCCGGCAAATATCCACAGTCTCATTGAAAATTATCCTGGAGGATGTCAATGACAACCCTCCCAAGTTCGTTCCTCCGAACTACCGCATCAGAGTGCGAGAAGACCTTCCGGTGGGCACCGTGGTGATGTGGCTGGAGGCCTATGACCCCGATGTCGGTCAGTCGAGTCAAGTGCGCTACAGTTTAGTGGATGACAGCGATGGGAATTTTGACGTGGACAAGCTGAGCGGGGCTGTGCGAATTGCCCAAAATCTGGATTACGAGAAGAAGCAGGTATACAACGTTACTGCGAGAGCGAAGGACAAGGGGAAGCCTGTCTCACTGTCCTCGGTCTGTAATATCGAGGTGGACGTAGTTGATGTCAACGAGAACCTGTATCGCCCCTGGTTCCCGTCTTTCGCGGATAGGGGCTCGGTTAAAGAGGACGCTGCAGTTGGGACCTCCGTCATGAGACTCGTCGCTCACGATGAGGATAAAGGACGAGACGGCGAAATTACCTACTCCATACACGATGGCTCTGGCCTCGGAATATTCACCATCCATGGGGAAACCGGTAAGATTGTCTTTTATTTATATCCATAAGAGCAGCAACAATTTTTGTTTTCCAATGGTCTTATTTGCTGGAAATAGTTTTGTGTTTCGTGAATAATCCAGTACAATATATGTATAAATATGATATTGGTGAGATTTAAAGACTTTAGCGTTTAGTATTTTTTTGTCTGATTTTTAAAAACTTTTTACTCTCTAATTTACACTCCAATTGTTGATCTTTCTTTGATCTGTAGTCACTAGTCAACTATATATATTTTTTATTTATTGCCGAAAACTCGTGAAATTCAGGACGGGTGGCAACCCTAAATCAGGTAGCAAGCTAGCTAGCTACATATATGGTGGCTAGCTTTCAGAGTAGTTGCTACAGAACCGGCCAGCAAGATGTAGTAGGGAATTTCGGTAAATACACACTAGCTGCGGGAAGCTTACAGTGGATGGTCGTCTTAAATGGTGGATACATTTTGTGTATGTATAATTATCTATGTCTATAATGACTATACGGTTTAAACAAACGTTATATTAGCCCATACAGTAAAGTTATGGATCGGATGGGCTACAGTCTCTATAAAATATATGGATGAGATATCGTTACAGATATAAATATATTTAGGGCTCTTTAGAGTTGGTAAAGCTTCCAGAAAAAGAAAGAAAACTATATCCTCCTGGTGTAGATTGAGACTAAGTTAAGGCTAACAAATCCTTAACATTCACGCATTCACGATTCAGTGCTTTCATTTTATTATGAAGTCTGGCCAGGTGTGGTCTTACTAAAATAAAGATGAGTTGGAGTTGTTTTGTTTTCTGGATTAGACCTCTAATTGATTAATGATTTGTGTGCCCTTTAACATTGGGAAAGACTGCACGCTACTTAAACTGCTGTACCTGAGTGTGCGTAGGCTGCCTAATTATTTCCAGGAAAACCAATTTTTACCCAAGAAGATGGGACAGCCAGTTTTCTAATATATAATAAAGCAAAATTATACAAAAAAAAATGAAATGTTTGCCATGTACCTTGTATGAACAATTTATAATTCACCGAAGATAATACTTCAAATTATCGCACTTTTATATTATCTGGACTTGTTTGGTGAAGATGGTGAATGAGCGAACAGAGGTGATTAAAGCGGTAGAGGAAAACGGAGACGTGGGATTTCGCGTGAGGCTGTTGTATTAAGACACAGCTGAACTCCAAAAATGTCAAACATCACTGGTATATTTTAATTAGCAGAACGGAGAAAAACGGGTGCGTCGGGTCTGTCAGAGCGCTCCGTTAATGAAGAGTACTCGCGCACGGATGTTCTTGTTTGTGAGTCTCAGGACTTCTGTTCTTAAAAGTCTCCCCATTTGCCTGACTCGTGTTAAAGGTCAGGACCGGTTCCGTAAGCTCTGACAGGGCTCGTTGGCTTTGGAAACCTCTGTGCGGCACCGAACTCCGTCTGCAGTCAGAATTTGTTTGTGTGAAACGGTGACGAGTTCATCGCTCTGTCTAAGAGCTAATTCTGTCCTTGGTGTGTGCGGAGACGGTGGTTGGTGTAATTGAGTAAATATGGGCATGACGAGAGTTAGGAGGGTTGCTAAATCGCTCGGAAAGCCGGTCACTCTGACCTTGGGATGTAGACTACATTAATTAAGAGAACTTTAGGAGAACAAGCAGCTCTTTTCTCACTCACAAACGGACGTGCATTTTAAAACTTCGAATGAAGCCTGTATAAGGTCAAAGGTAATTAAACTATGTCCTCTGATAACTGTAGTTGCAGAGTGATTTGTGAGAGCTTTTCCGATTACATTTTTTCTTGTTCGAAGAAGTAGATGTTTTACTTCAAAGCGGTCTGCCACTTTGAATATTGCGTGGGGATTTACGTGTCGCTGACCACATCTTGTCCTGATCTTATTGTCAGTGATTAATGTTTGTATGAATGCATTACCCTTTGGGCTGAAATGGGTCAGGAACCAGTCTCTGAAAGAACCCTTTGTGAAGGTGAATTGAATAGTTTGACATGTGGAGACACGGTTCTGCTGATTTATTTTCCTCCTGGCATGCCCTGCCTTTTCACTGCCTTTTCTGCTGGGACCCTGGTTGTTTCTAGTGATGGTAGATAAGCAAGGTATGTCCCAAATTGTTTCTCTACGTTTGGCTTCAGAACCAAGGTCCAGGTCGTTGCTAATGGGGTCCCGGGAGATTGACGGCACGACGAACGCTTGCCTGTGGTCGCGCGTTTGTTTTGTGGGCCGAGCACGTGCCATTAGTGGGCCTGCTTTAATGAGGAACTTGCTTTCAAATGAGTAGTCTCTGCTTAAGAAATGTTGCCAGGGCAACTGTACCGAAAATGCAGTCATTTAGGCTGCAGAATGAGAAGCGCACTTTCCCCCATTTAAAGCGTGTTGCTTTTTCAGCCCATTAAGTGTGTGTGTGTGTGTATGTAATATATTTTATACTTTAAAAGCTGCCAGAAGCTCCATGAATGCCAGATGTAAAGCTTGCTCTTGCAAAACAAACAAACAACAAGTGAAAGGGACGTGTATTTTTTTTTTGTGTGTGGGTCTCTGATACATTGTGGCTGAAAAAAACTAAACAAATAAATAAATGTAAAATCAGCCAAACAAAATGTTGGCTTGATAAGTAAAAAATTTTTTAG
This sequence comes from Hiodon tergisus, assembly GCA_025775045.1. NCBI lineage: Eukaryota > Metazoa > Chordata > Actinopteri > Hiodontiformes > Hiodontidae > Hiodon > Hiodon tergisus. The sequence goes on along the minus strand of JAOVYW010000476.1, from coordinate 837 downwards.
TCCTTTTACCTTGAGAAGCCTAGGTACTGTTTCATTTAGTTTTTTTGTACTTTTACCTTGAGAAGCCTAGGTACTGTTTCATTTAGTTTTTTAGTCCTTTTACCTTGAGAAGCCTAGGTACTGTTTCATTTAGTTTTTTAGTACTTTTACCTATGAACACATTTCACATCAGTAGCTATTCATCTGCCCCCGCAGCGTTCCCCCACAGTTTTAGCCCACAGCGGTCCTTCACAGCTTTAGCCCACAGCGTTCCTTCACAGCGGTCCTTCACAGTTTTAGCCCACAGCGGTCCTTCACAGTTTTAGCCCACAGCGTTCCCTCACAGCGGTCCTTCACAGTTTTAGCCCACAGCGTTCCCTCACAGCGTTCCCCCGCAGCATTCCCTCACAGCAGTCCTTCACAGTTTTAGCCCACAGCGTTCCTTCACAGTTTTATCCCAGAGCATTCCCTCACAGCGGTCCTTCACAGTTTTAGCCCACAGCGGTCCTTCACAGCATTCCCCCACAGCGTTCCCTCACAGTGGTCCTTCACAGTTTTAGCCCACAGCGTTCCCCCACAGCATTCCCTCACAGCGGTCCTTCACAGTTTTAGCCCACAGCGTTCCCCCACAGCGTTCCTTCACAGTTTTATCCCAGAGCATTCCCTCACAGCGTTCCCTCACAGTGTTCCCTCACAGCGGTCCTTCACAGTTTAGCTCACAGCGTTCCCCCACAGTTTTAGCCCACAGCGTTCCCTTACAGCGGTCCTTCACAGCTTTAGTCCACAGCGTTCCCCCACAGCGTTCCTTCACAGTTTTATCCCAGAGCATTCCCTCACAGCGTTCCCTCACAGTGTTCC
>JAOVYW010000475.1:0-13332 GCA_025775045.1 Hiodon tergisus | reverse complement strand
TATCTGAACACAAACAAATACTACTACTACTAATGCTGCCACTTCGCGCACACGCACACACACACACACACACACACGCACACGCACACAAACACGCACACATACACGCACACATACACGCACACACACACGTACGCACGCACCTGGGAACACTGAAACAGTTAAGCGTGACATGTTGTAACTGGAGATGAGCTACACCAGTACCTCGGCACAGAGCCCGAATCCTTAACTACAGTAGCAGTGTGCTCGATCCGAGTACGGATAGCGCAGTACAAGCCCGGGCAGAGATCATTTCATTTCCCTCGATGCTAAATGATTTCAGAGACCGATGGATTTCAAACTTTTTCCCTTGTGATGCCTTTGCCTTTCTCTGTATTGTTCCCAAACAAAGTGTCCAAAAAAACCATGCAAATGCCCAATCACTTTCCCTCAGACAAAGGACTATTAACTATTAAAATAACGCTAGAATGCTGACATTAAAGTGCTTCCTTGATCTTACACAACTTTGACCATGATAGCATCTAGTTATTTACATTCGCCTACTCTTCTTTTGTCTCCCTGCGAGTCTCTCCCTTTAGAAACACCCACGCACCAATTATTCTGTGAGTAAAAGGACACGCTTCCCTTTTTCCCTCTCGCACCACCTTTGCACATTCCTCGACCAATCACAATGAGTTACAGGGAAGTGAAAACATCAGTCGTAGTCCAGGAGTGACTTTGAAAGATCTGCTGATGCATTTTGTATGGGTTGATAACACCGAATCAACCCGCCCAGCCCCTCCACCCCGACCTCAGCTCAAGGGTAATGATAACTTTGGGGCAGACATGACACATAAAACAAGTCATTATTATAGTTTTCTCCTCATCAAGTAGTGCTGTTTTGTGTCTCTCCAGTGATTCCAAAGTGAGACCAGGTAACCTCAGTCCAAAACACTAGACAAGGGCCAGGTTTTCCCATAAACTACACTCAATGGATTATCAACACTGGTTTCCCCACACTCACTATGTTAATATAAACACAGTACCAGAGACTCTCTTTGCCGAGACTCAAAGTACAAACATACCCAAACACAACAGATGAGAATTCCTTTCCAGCCCAGAAACCAGTGCCTCGGGTGTTAAAATGAGCAACAGTCAGTACTACCTTCTTACCTGGACTGGAGGGACATGCTAGAAATAGCAAGAAGCTGTCTCCAAAAGGAGTAGGCCCAGTGTTTCCTGTAATGCCTATAGCAAGCACGCCGACCCCAGGCCATAGGCCTCGTGTCCTGTACAAGTTCAAGGTTAACCACACAGAGCAGACCAGGAAAAAACAGCCCTTATCCACTCACCAGCTTAACAGCACTTCACATACAAAAGCAAACCTTTGGTCAGCTGTTTTAATCAGTTTTCTGTAACATACTGATTTGCTTAGTGGGCAGAGATAAATACAAAACACTATAAAGTAAAGCTACTGAGTTCTATAATAAGACGCGTTACGTTTAAATGTGTTTAACCATCATCCAGTTCCTTTCCCACACACATGAACTTTAGTAAAGATAATTCACAGTGAAAAGCTGCCCTTATCTCCATAAATGACTCCATAAATTACAGAGTTAGTTTCTGAAGGGTGATGACGTACTAAAAGTCACAAGGCCTGTGAATAACAACAACAACGACAACAGCAACGAGTGTCTCAGGCCCGACTCCCATCATTCAATTGGAAGTGAAAGATGCCCATATCAGCACTTAACTTCTAACTTAACTAGAACTGCTTTGGTGTTACTGTGAAGATCGTTCTGTGCTGTACTCATTGTCCCTGTGGAGAGATCTCAAAAAGCTCCAGAGGACCAAATCAAGCTTGTGTGTAAACATTCCACCATTAGAACATGAGGGCATTTTGTATTGACAGACCCTCCCAGAGAGCTTGCACACAGGAGATTTTGGTGATAGTGATTATGGCAACAACAAGTTCTCCATGTGGTTGAAGGGACACCACTACATTATCCCCGTCTCATACGGGGTGAGGTGATTTCAGTGAAGAGGAAAGGCATCTGAACCATAATAAGAGTAAGAGTCACTTTAAGAGTTAGCCGCGTTGCACCCTTTATCCTACCCCTCTGACGGCCCAGTGAGACCCTAAATATTTACCGTGCAAAAGCAGGAGGATGGAGGGAGAGGAAACAGACACTCCCTGACTGTAGTGTGGCCCGCTCCCATCTGAGCTAATTGAGGAGGGTGTTTGGGACCCAGCTGTTTGTTTATGCTTACCTCGGACTCTGTCTGTTTCCTGTTTACCTCACAAGAGTATCCCAGCCCCTGTCTCTGATCACCCTGACAGCCCAGCCCAGCGGCACTGTTGACTCGGCAAATCAACAATGCAAATGTGAAAAACTAGTCACACCCAATGTTAACCCCCCCCCCAGCAAAGATCTATCGGGTCGGTTGGAGTGGGGCCATGCAAACATCTGCCTTCTCCTGTGCTGCGGGCCTGCTGAGGTTAGCGCTCCGATACCAACACACATCCCTCCGCATCGTTCCGCAATGTCCTAGACCGCCCCCCAGCTGAGCAAAGTGCCCCACAATGCATCTCTGCCGTGCAAGCGCCTGCAGTGTCTTGTGATCACACACTCGTCTGTGCCCCCCAAGAGTTTGCATAATACATTTAAAAAAAATTATTAAATTTTTTTTACATTCATTGTTTTCATAATTAAGCCCCCCCATGAAAATTAAATGCCGTCCATTGATTTGCTTCTGTCGCCGGCTCTGCCTGTGATAGAGACCCGTCAAGGGATACGCTCTCGACCCACAATGCACCTTTGCTGCGCAAGTGCCTGCATTGTCCTGTGACAGAGGCCCGTCAAGGGATACGCTCTCGGCCCACAATGCATCTCTGCTGGCTGTCACAACAAAGAGAGAACATTGCAAACCAAGGCAGCTATTGCCTCTCCGGAGTCTGAAAGGATAGCGTGGCCATTCGTCACTTTGTCACATAGCACAAGCACCTGAGCCAAGGCACTGTTGGGAATGGCACATAATGAAAGAAAAAATTGACCAGGCGGCTAGACAACGGGAGTGTCTGGGACAGAGCTAGTGTCCTCAAAATAATGTTGACACTCTGTAGATCAGTAACTGGTGGACCTCCAGTCCCTCTCCGTGGAACCAAGCTTGGCACACGCCTTATGGGACCCTAATACTGCACAGCAACTCTGGACTGCTGCCACACATTGGGCAGAGGAGTGGAGGAGACATCAATGGAAAAGAGTCGGGGGTTGGGCAAGCGAGAGACAGTGCCGCTTCAGAGGCCGCAAAGTGTCTGTGCTGTGAAGAGGAGGATGTGTGTGAAGGGGCATTCTGAGCATGTCAACAAGTGACCGACGAAAAGCGGTCACGTTAATAATTATAATCATTATACACATACCGAATTATACATAAATATGTTAAATAAAACCATTTATACTGATAGATAACTTTGCACAGTAACTCTCTCTAATCTAAAGAGGTAAGGTTCCATCTGCATCTTACATTCTGTTCTTCGGCTGGACTTCATATCTCTAACCAAACAAATAAGAGCAGGCTCTCAGCCTCCTTCTCCCCCGCCTCCGCGGGCTGGAGTACAGTCTGGAGCCAGAGCCCCTCCCAGTCCGTGGCCAGAAGGACCAGCCGAAAAGGGAGGTAATCAGCAGTTAGACTTGAGCACCGGAGGAGGCTGGGGGGGGGGGGGAGTTAGTTTAGTGCTGGTGGTGATGCGAGTGTGTGTGGGGGAGGATAACATAACCCTTACCTCCCCTGCACACTGTGATAAAGCTGTCTGTGCCGTCACAGCTAATAATACACTGACCTCGGACTGATCTCCTTCAGTGGTTATCTCTTCTGCACGTAGGCATGGGCATACACAGAGCGTGGATTAAATATGTGCAAATAAATCTAGACTTTTTTATGGTTTAAAGGGAAAAAGATGATCCCTGTGAAACCTGATGGAAAGAAGGCAGGTCCACGCTGATTCAAATTCAGATGAATGGGTTACTAATTATTCCCTGAGTGCAATTACATAAAGCATGCACCCAGCTAACACATAATGGCATATTCTGCACAAGGATAGATAGATAGCTAGGTACTTTATTCACCCCCATGGGGAAATTCCAGATACTCATGTTTGCAGCATTCAAACTATTGAAGTCACCAAGGTCGGGAGCAAAACAAAAATTTCAGCAACCTGCCAATCTCACTTTACATGACTGTATTTAATAGTGGTTTCTTCATTAAAAACAAACACAAAAAACGTTTCTTATTTCTTCTATTTGTAAAACGCAAACGCTATTGAGTACAGTACGTAAAGCGCGATTAGTGTGCTTGATTCGATCTTCTTTCTCCTTTGTTAATGAACAATGTGACCATGGACTAACGTGAGGAAGGACTCCATGAAAGACTCATTAGGGTTATCAGAGCCGCACCGCAGACAGCACCTGTTGGTAAAGGTCTGAGTAAATAAACTGGTGAGCCCAACTGGGCTACAGGAGCATCTGTTCAGTATTTGCAGAGGCCGGCAGTCCTACAATGCCTGGATCTTTCATTTAACGGGCTCTTCATTAGAAGTGCGGGAAGACGAGCCATCTCCGCCCGTGCACACATGCATACTGTCTAACCGTGGGACACAAGTCAAGCCGCAGTGCACAGCACTAAAGCAACGTGCCCGCACACGCCCACCGAGGTTTTACGGGTGTATTTACTGTGCATTCACTAATCCCTCTTCTGCAGAAACTGAAATAGATGCAGATTATTTTCCTGGAATCCGATGGGCCAAGTCAGCTGAGAAACTAAATGTTTTTGCTTCAGAAAAAAAACATGCGAAGAATGCGCCAGCATTTGTTTTGAATAAACCTTTTGTGAAAAACAGTAGTGAAGGATTCATGCTGGTGTGATTAAATCTGGACTGTAAAACCAAAAGGCTGTAATTGCAGGAATAAGGTCCCTACTAGCAATTTTCGTGGGTAGGGAGAAGCGGGTTGGTTCTACTTTTCCCTGTCAGGTCATAAATGTAAAATAGGGACAGCATTAAGTTAAATTATAAGCGGTTACTTCTGTGGATGCTCAATACATCATTCAGGACATTTAGCTCCACTGGAAGCCACAGATCGAGGGTCTGAGGAACCCCAGCTCTTGCCAGAGAAACAACACAATCTGCATTTAAAGGTATACGATACAATCCGCTCTGTATTTAAAGGTATACGACACAATCCGCTCTGCATTTAAAGGTATACGATACAATCCGCTCTGCATTTAAAGGTATACGACACAATCCGCTCTGCATTTAAAGGTATACGACACAATCCGCTCCGCATTTAAAGGTATAAGACACAATCCGCTCTGCATTTAACGGTATACGATACAATCCGCTCTAAATTTGAAGGTATACTACAGAATCATCTCTACATTTAACAGTATACAACACAATCCGCTCTAAATTTGAAGGTATACAATACAGTCTGCCAGACATTGAGCTCCAGTGCTGTGGACACTTACCTCTTGTCATTTAATCTTCTAGTGATACGTCATTCGCCAAGGTCAGTGGAGAAAGGGGAGGGTGTATACAGGGGAAAATAACCCACAAGCAATCCCAGTTTGTCACTGAGCACTGACGCAAGTTGGATAAAGTATTGTGCATGCATGTGTGCGTGTGTGTGTGTGTGTGTGTGTGTGTGCGCGCGCGACTACACGTGCAGAATTGCATTCTGGGTGATTGAGAGATCGAAGTGTTCGGCCATGGAAACCAACACAAACCATTAGCATTATCTCTGCTTCCAACCCCCGGGATTCACAACTGTCACTTATTGTGCCTAATTGTCCTACACAGGAAACAGTTCCACAGGAAACCCCTATGCTCTGTGTATCTCTGAATGTGTGTTAATGATGTGTTGGAAAGCCTTTTCCCACGAGCTCCAGACCACGAGGTTAAGAGCTGTATGTAAATCTCGATCTAAAGTCTATTTATGTGAAGTTTATAAGGGCAAAACGAACTGTGAGGCAAAAAAACAACAGCATTTGAATCTGTGTGTAGATTAAAAGGGGTTAACATATTCAGACAGAGTGGTTGGGAGAGAAGTTGTATTGGACACAATATATTGTTTCATGATTAGATTACTTTTATCACTAAATCAAACATCAGCATTTATATAACTGAAATTAAATTAATGACTAATTTATAGAAAAACCAGAAAATGACACGGAAGGTTAGAAAGACAGAACCCAAGAGCAATGACATTACAAACACAACCCTAACATCAAATAAACACATCAATGGTATAACAATCTAAGTGGCTGGCCTCCCAAACTACCGGTCACACTTTTAAGAAGCTTAGAATACAATACTTTCACAATGCCCTGGCTGCTTAGTTACTGCTGACTGAAGCAGCACTTTGGTGACAACAAAGCCACATATAAAAACAGGTGTCAGCAGAGTCAGCACCTTCAGTTTTCTTCTGAAATTAAACATAAGAACTGATAAGTGAAAACAAATAAGCGCAGATATCAGGCAGTTCAGGATTATGGGCAAACAAAACCAACTTTAACATGTTTAATGCTTTTGGTGGAGTCTGTATATTCAGTATGTATTATCTTAGGAAGCTATTTAATAAGTTACACATCAAGAAATAATGTCAAAATGCCCCTAGCAAGGACCCACTTGCGGATTGGCTGTCTTGGTTTGCAATGTTGTCTCTAATAAACAAGGTTCTAATTACACAGGAAAACATTAATAACCTGTATGAATAAAACCAGATGAGCAGAAGGTACAAAGAACAGAAACTTTATAAAAGAACGTTTTATCTGAAGCCCAGGACTGTCTGATTACCACCATATGTGAGAACTACAAATATATGGACAAGGCAAATGTGAATAGTAAAAAGTAACAGGCATTAGTCCGGTTTAAGCTTTTACTAGTGGGAACTGTATTTATCCTGAACGACTTCATTAATAATAATTAATAATTAATTAATTAATAATAATTAGGAACAAAAAATTGCCTGTATTTATAACCCTGAAGTTTAACAGAAAGACAGGCCATAGTTTTATATACATTTACCAGCCATCACACACAGCAATTATTTCTCTAAATTCCTCCCAACAATTCACAGAACAACTACTTTCAGTTCTCAGTACATGCAATGTTCTTAATATATTATGATCAACTATTGTAAAAGCTTGGCAACGAGCACAAGGAAGTTAAATAAACTTAATGGGTATTTTCATAAACAAAGAATCGTGGAAAGACAAATTCCCCTGGCAACTTTTGGAGTCAAGCCTTGACAAACAGGCACAATGATCTGCATAGTGGCACAGTGCCTTCGACCTTAGGAGGAACAGGAGACTGTGAGACGTCATACAGATTTTATACAGCTAAAATGATTGTTCTATTCTATACTCTTTCTCCCCGAAAAGGATACTGATTCTGGGACTGTAAAGAAGCAGAGAAGGTTGTGTCGAATTGGAAAACACACACCATTCCTCTCTCATTCCTCTCTTTAGTTCCACGTCCCATATGATGTCCTACTTCATAAGCGTGCCGAGGATATTTTATGTAGTGTGACCTTGAAGAATGCCTCCCTCACGCCAGCCATGTTATCTGGATTACCACACATTTCTGGACATACTGTATTTTTCTGTTTGTAAAGCGTCTTTGTGACATGGCAACATGTGAAAAGCGCTGTATAAAAACAAAATTGATTGATTGATTGATTTCACCTATCGTTACTACTGCAAAATTTTTAAAACTATTTTACCACAACAAAAGAACATGGTTCCTTTGACTGAAAAGACTGAAGGATTTTTCATTTAAATAAAATAGTTTTTAGAAAAAATGGTTACACTTTTTTCATTACAATAAACAATGAGAAACAGGCCTAAATCATGTTTGAACTCGACAGTTCGACAAAGCAAAGCAAAGTTTTTCAGAATGAATTCGATAGACTTGGACATAACCAACCCAAACAGGCACAATGCAGTGTGGAGCCAACCACTACCTGTCCCCCTGGCAACAGAGGAAAACAATTTATTCATTAAACAATTTTCTAATTACTGCGTGGCGGCATAAAAATCTCAATTTTAACAACAACGTCTCTACCTTCTGTCTCTACACAGAAGCACATAATCTCCGGGCCCAGGAGCACACCCTTATCTGTAGAGATTTAACTGCCTGCAAACGCATAAAGCCCAACTTCACCAGACCACAGGAAAACAATGGACAGGGCAGGGCTGCCAAAACACAACAGATGAAACCCCCCTCCAACCCACCCATCACGAACGCCAGCGAACCAAAAAACAGAAAACACCTGCTTCACTCTTGTCAAGGCCTAGGCCTGAGAATCGCCAACAAAAGGATACAAGCTTTCACTGGGCTCTCAATGACAGAGCAGTGGGTTATATATCTCTCTCAGAGTGGTCGGAGTCACGCCACTAACCCCTTGGTTGGACAGGAGCCGGGTTCCTGCTTTTTTGCGAAAGTACAGAAAGAAGTAGCACAAATTAAGAATCTGAAGAGCGAAATAGTTCTACCTACAAGGCTAACAAGAATATAGAGAATCTGTGTGTTGGTCTCATGTTTACAATAAGAATTAGTCAAACTTACTGGAATTAACATATTCTAAAACAAAACTTTGGACTAAAAAGAGAGAAACTGTCATTACACAGTAAAATAGAGTTAGCATAACGGAATATTGTAGACAATTGGTTAATCAAAAACAGAACGACGCAACAATGCAGGAAAAATTGCAACTCAATTACTTTGAGACACCGAAAACTTACAAGAAAATACAAAACAACCCACATGAAAGCAACAGATCAAGAAGTCCATCAGCTCAAACTGGGTAGGCCAGGCAATATTAAATATTCAGCTCATAACCTCAGTCTCACTTGAGACTTTTGTTCCCTGAAGTGGGCTTGTTTTCTAATACCTGTGATAACATGATCTCCCAGGTTACCTTTCTGAATGAGAAAGGTATCCCAATGCCCTGCCTTGGCCAATAGGATTTCTAAATCATGAGTATCATTGAGGTCTAACTAGACCAACCATAACAATGTTTACACGTTGTATCACTGTCTTGTGTGTTGCTGTAAGTTATTTTCGGTTACTTGGTATTAATATATTCTTGTCTTGTCTAAAACTGTTATTTGGTATGGTATGGTTCGACGTGAATCGAAAAATGCACAAAGGTTATTCAAAGAACGTTTTAAACACACAAACAAATAAATAAATAATAAAATAATAATAAAATCAGATCTCCCCAACTGCTTCACGGCTGAGTGGGAGGTTTGTGAGATGCTGCAGAGAAATGTTCCCAGGAAGGCCTAAGGCTCTGACAAACAGGAAGTTGAAATAAAATAGCCATAAGACAAAGGAAGTACTACTAAAAGCATTTCATCTGCTTCCCTGATACTGGATAACGAGAGAGACTAACAACCCTTATCTTTAGGAGAGGATCCAAACAGTCTGGGGAAGGTACTCTGCAGTTACACATTGACCACACTGTTGTCATTACTTGTCCAGTACAATTTCTTAGGCATCAAAATAACCTACACAAACTAAAATACTTTCACTTTTACAGTAGAGAACTGTTCCCAGTTTTTTTTTTTTAAAGGAATTAGCTTACTTTGAAATATCTTCATAAATCTGGCATCTCAATGTATTTTACAACCATATTAAATTAGAATGAAGAGCTACAAATGAAGAATGAAATAATTATTCTCCAGAATATTTACATCAATGAATTCCCCATCATAAGAATTTGCCTGCCTCGTTTTCAGACTGATATGAAGATAAATGCACAAACATTTATTCAAGAAATTATATTTGGATTTGTAATAAAGATTCAAGGATTTATTAATTATTTATTGGCTAATTTCCCATCTGCAGGAGGTATATAAGGAGGTATATTTTGAATGACTTTTTTTTTTGGCAGAACAGGGAAAACAGGAGAAAGACAGCTGATGACCTATGACCAGAGAAGCATAAAAATGCAAAACAAGATACAATGATTTAAAAAAACCTGATATGACTGTGACCTGATACATTTTCAGAAACGACCCTCCGATAACAGTAGGTAAAAAGATCCAGTTATCTGCCAAACGGGTCCCAGTAGGATGTTATTGTTCTTGAAACCCAAAACCTACCTTGTCTTCCATCCTGTTGAGTCTGCGGCCGATGGTGTTGACCCCTTTGTCTCTAGTCCCCTCTGCAAGATGAGACCGGAGTCATTTCACATAAGGAGGGAAACTCCATCCATCCATTCATTCATTGTCTAAACCATCCTGGTGAGGGTCGTGGTGGCAACATACTAAGTAGGGCATACCAACCTTCCCTTTCCCCAGCAACAGAAGTAGCGACTCTACTCCAAGGCCCTCCCGGATTTCTGAGCTCCTCACCCTATCCTGAAGGGTGAGTCCAGCAACCCTGCGGAGGAACCTAATTTCCGCCGCATGTGCTCACGATCTCGTCCTACCCAATGTTTCATGACCATAGGTGAGGATGGGGAGGTAGATTGACGTGTAAACCGCGAGCCTTGTGCGAGGACTCAGGTCCCGCTTGCAGCGATCCCCCTGTCAATCTCACACTCCCCCTTTTCATCACGCGTGAACAAAACTTTGAGGTACTTAAACTCCTCGACTAAGAGCAGCTGCTCCCCCCTAACCTGGAGTGAGCAATCCACTCTTTTCTGAGAAAGAACCATGGCCACAGGTGCTGATTCTCATCCCAGCCGCTTCACACACAGTAAGCGAAACGCTGGAGTGCGTGTCGGATATCACAGTGTCGGATATACAGCAGTGATGTCACCTTCAAGCCCCCAAACTGGAAACTCCCCCTACCTCGGCTGTCCCTTGATATCTGCAGAGCAGGTCCGTTGTTCCACGGCCCCAACGGAATCCAAATTGTTCCTCCTGAATCTGAGGTTCAACTAACGGACGAAGTCTCCTTTCCAGCACCCTGCCATAGGCTTTACCTGTGAGGCTGAGGAGTGTGATCCCTCTATAATTGGAACACACCCTCTGGTCTACTTTCTTAAAGATGGGGACCACTACCCCAGTTTACCAATCCAGAGGAACTGTACCCGCCTCCCACGCAACATTGAAGAGGCGGGTGAGCCACGCCACCCTAACACTGTCCAATGCTTTCATCATCTCCGGAAGGATCTGGTCTACCCCTGCTGCTTTACTCCTGTGGAGGGCTTTGACTCTAACCCCAGCTACAGCGATAGATTAAATCTCGACGGAGCTATCCAGCACTGCCTCCTGCGAGGAGGCCATGTCCACCGGGTTGAGGAATTCCTCAAAGTGTTCCTTCCACCTCTCAACGATCTCCCCAGTAGTAGATAGTGTTTCCCCCCCTTTGCTGAGAACAGCTTGGGCGACCACCTGCCTTCTAAAGCGGCGAATGGTTTGCCAGAACAACTTTGAAGCCGTCCTACAATCATTCTCCATAGTCTCTCCAAACTCCTCCCATACCCGAGCCTTCGCTTTGACGACCTCTACTGCTGTAGCCTTCTTAGCCAGCCGGTACCTCTCAATCGACTCCGGAGACCAATGCACGAGCATCGCTCGGAAGGCCCTCCTTCTTCGACTTGACAGCTTCCCTCACCGCTGGTATCCATCAGCGGGTTCTAGTGTTGCCACCTTGACAGGCACTAACCACCTTTGTGCCATAGCTTGCTGTGGCTGCCTCCACAATTAAGGTCTTGAACAAGGTCCATTCAGACTCAATGTCCCTGACCTCACTCTGGATAGAGGACACATTTTTCTGGAGGTAGGAGTTGAAATCTTTCTTCGTGGTGTTGTCAGCCAGACGTTCCCAGCAGACCCTCACTACTTGTTTGTGTCTCCTGGGTCTATCCAACTCACCACCAAGTGGTGATCAGTTGACAGCTTTGTCCCTCTCTTCACCCGAGTGTCCAAAACATATGGCCTTAGGTCTGATGAACTTCAAATTCAATCATCGACCTTCGGCCCCAGGTGCTCTGGTACCAAGTACACTTATGAGCATCCTTCTGCTCGAACATGGACAATCCATGACTAGCAGAGAATTCCAATGGGTCGTTCCGCCCAATCACCCCCCTCCAAGTATCTCCATTATTCCCTACGTGAACGTTGAAGTCCCCTAGTAAGACTACAGAGTCGGTAGGCTGCACCCTATCGAGCACCATTCCCACCTTCTCCAAGAAGGCCCAATACACTGAACTGCTGTTCGGCGCATAAGCGCAGATCACAGTCAAAGTTTTCCTCTCTGAGATACGGAGCCTCATTAAGGCGACCCTCTCATCTACAGGGACAAACTCCAACTGTGCGGCACCCAGCCTGGGACTTGTGAGTACCCCCACACCCGCCTGGGGCCGCTCAGGTTTACTCCGGAGTTAGAAAGGGACCAACCCCGATTAAGAAGTTTGGTTCCAGAGCCAATGTTATGCGTGGAGGTGAGACCAACTATATCTAGTCGGTACCTTTCCACCTCCACAAGCTCTGGCTCTTTCCCCAGCAGTGACGTGGCATTCCAAGTCCCACAAGCCAGTCTCCATCGCCAAGGTCCAGTCTGTCTAAGTCCATCCCTACCGCTGCCAATCAGGCATCGCACCCGACCCCAACTCTTCGCAGCCATTTCGGGCTAAGCCCGACTAGGTTACGCAGGTCGAACACCATCGCCAGGCCTGGCTCCAGGAGTGTGTCCCGCTACCCCAGTTCTGGGCAAGGTTCTCTCTGTCTTTAAAGTAACCATCATGAGGGTCTTTTAGGTGGATCGCTCTTAGTCTGGAACCTCACCCCAGACCTTTTTGTCAAGGGAAACCCAACCAGGGGTACTAGCCTCCAGACAACATAGCTCCAAGCTATGGATCCAAGCTATGGATCACAGGATCACACAAGCCCTTCCACCGCAGTAAGGTTACGTTCCTAGGAAGGAGGAGGGAAACTACAGAAAAAGAGAAAAATAAAAAAATTCAGTAGTTTCCCTCCAGAAAAAAAAAACAGACAGGGGATCTCCATAATGGGTCATCCTGGGACAGTCAGATGTCAGGATTCACAACCGGCACACAACCTGACTAAATAAGTCAATACATTATAACACTGCATCTACCCGCCTCTCTTAGCCCAGCCACTGCCATTCAAAATCACACCTTACAGTTTCTACTTATTACTTATTAATAGACTGGACCGTTTTTTTCTACCTGTTGTGAACAAGAACAGTTTCTGCACAGAAAGAGAGAGCCAGAGAAATATGATGAATTGACGTTTGAGATTTTATCATGAAACGAGTTGCTTCAAGGTTTGGTGGTTAAAAAAAAGATGGTAAAAGGTGTTGAAGTCTTAAAGCTGCTT
>JAOVYW010000472.1:0-17478 GCA_025775045.1 Hiodon tergisus | reverse complement strand
CAAGAGAAAAGACAAGCAAATTCTACATGAAGCTTTAAGCCAAACTTGCAGTCTTACACAGGGAATGCAAAGTGAAAGTGGTTAATGCCTGTCACATGAGATGGGGGTTTGCTCTCTGACTCCCATATGGCAGGGGTGTTGCCTAACATGGAAGGTCAGCAATACCGGTGCCACTTGTGTCTGGCTGGCTGCTTCAGCCAAGCGCGGCTAAATGAAGGTGATGTGTCGGACAGCCCCGAAACATGGCTGTGGCAGACGGCGTCGGGGTAGGAGGTGTCGGTGCTCTACGCTGCTCGCGCTGGTCGTGGCAGGACCTGAGCAGAGCGTGCTGAAAAGGGCCACGTTTAACGGCGGCAGTGGTAGCATGTGCAAGGACTTTCCCCACTGCCCTGGTGAGCTTGGTGCTCACGGCACTGGCCTCACGCACCATCCAACGCAACTGAGGGCACCAGACCACACACTCATTGAACCACAGAACAGAGACAGATTATTCGGTACCGAGCCAGAAGTAGAGCAGAACCTCATTTATCTTCAAGAAAAAAACCTCTGTTCTTATCACTGATTCTGCAGGTAATTTTAATCATGCCCCCACCCTTCCCCTGAGGGTACTATACCTTGAGCATTTCGCAATGATTCTGTTCTGCAAGCAATGCAACGTATGTTTATAAAAACACATATTTATAGGGTTGTAAATTAGGCAATTGGGGACACTAGACCTCGGATGGTGTTTAGGAGTTTGAATGTTGGAGAGGTGGGGAGTGGCAGAGTGAAGTGGTTGGTCAGTTTCCGTCTGAACAACAGGCTACGTGGGAGTGCTTATTACAGCTTCCAGTTCGCCTATAGATCATATTTCACACATATCATTCTCACAGAAGTGATTGTAGCTCCTGCATTATTTGTTTGGCATAGTTGGAGAGAACTGAACTCAGAAGAGTAGAAGTGTCCCGCTCAAGTGAGGTAGGGCATTCAGCTCCCTCTCCCCTAGGTACTTTGTGAATGCAGAAGGGGGCCTCGCTGGGGGGAAGTGGATGGAAGGATGGAGTTGGGTGGTGGTGGAGGGGGGTTGAGCTCCTGAATAAACGCCTTTGACACTCACAGCAGTGGGCAGGAAACCAGACAAATACAATACTTTATAAAAAGACGCACAGCTGGGCCTAACTAAAAATACTTCCCCCGCCCCCCACACCCCCCAAAAAATTGTTAGCGGTTTTAACAGCTCTCAATACTGACCAACCCCCTTAGGAAAACAAAGGGCCATTACGGTTGCAATAGAGATGTGTAACTGCCGAGGGCTGCTTCATATTGTTGGAGCGTTTAAAAACCGTTGCTGTTTGGGAACAAAAGCAGACTGAGGAGGGACGCAGACCCCCGGCAACCTGAAAGCCAGTACGGTCCAAACCGTGTTTCAGTCACCTACAAGCCCCAGTGCAGGTCCATTCCATGTGTTTCATTGCACAGTGCACGAGTCTCTTACATGGAGCCTCAGAGAGGCAGAGAACCAATGAGAAAGGTCAGCAGGCTTATTAGGGGCTGGGCAGGGGTAAGCGTGGTTGCTCATCTGAGTTTAGTCCCAAAGGTCAAGGCGTCATTCATAATAATGAGAAACTAAAGGCAGGACATCTAAGGTGGAGTGTGCATTTATTTGGATTTGTAATGAACCTAAAACATGGCCCTCGTGTGTACAAGTGCTGACTAGCCACCACTGCTTTGAAAATTACTGCAAACAAATGTCACTGTACTTTTAAGACCAGTGGAGGGAAACGTTAAGCTGCTAAAAGTCTCAGGGCCTACAGCCATTAAAAATGTTACATTAGTCCAAGTGTGGAACGTGTGGGAGGACCTGCTGCAGAAACACCCACTTACGCAGCACCTGAAGGCTGGGACGAGGGCAGGGGTGTTAGTCACTGTAGACTGCCATGTCAGTTCTGGCTGGGATAGCCAACCACCGGGAGGGTGGGAAGCTCAGGCCAAAACAATCCTTCTGAGTGACAAGTGAATTCACCCTTGGAACACCCTGCCCTCATTTGCTCACAGATTGTCAAGGCTCCTGCAATGTAACTCCCCAAAGCCGCTATAATTGTACAGGTCCAAGTTTGTGCAGCCTGATATTAAAAGTTAAGCTCTAACAAAGATTGTTGTCTTCATTTCTTTTTTTTTTCCTGTTTAAATTAAATTTCCACCAAAGCAAATGCGTTTGAAGGCTAATTCTTACTTAGTATTTTGATTTGCATGTAGAGCATTCTCCCTCATGTATTGCATATGCACAAGCTAAATTTGTTTGTCTTTATGTAGTATTGCCCCTTAATTGTAGAATTACAGGCTTTGGGGTACTAGACAAGATTTTTTAAAGGCCAACATCAAAATATCAGTAAATACATTCTAAATCTTCTTTACTTTACACATATTCTGCATGTCAGACATTCATTAATTTGCTAAAGAAATGTAATCCACTTTCCGCAAGATGATTTTATTTTCTGGTCTCCTTCTTTTTTTCCCCCACACTGATTTTCTCCTCCCAGCGAATGCGACGACAAGCTGTAATGCAATTTGGCGAAGTGATAAACTGGGAAAGATGAACAGGAGCTCTGGAGCAATCTGCGAGGGTAATCTTGGCCTTAGACAACTCTTTTGCGGGCACTGAAATTGTGCATGGATTAACCAGATGGTGGAACGTGAATCCATCTGATAGGATTAAACTTTGGTGCCTCCCTCTGTACCATCTGTCCCCCGCACGGCTCGCACACACAGCCGGTGCGCGCCCGCCCCACTGCCACCACATGGAGGCTGCTTTCCCACTCTTTCCCCGGGGCCGCCCGCCGTCCATCGTGCCGCGGGCCACCTCTTTCCACTCTGATGATTTTTGTCACAATATACCGCCCCGCGTCTCGCCAGCTTCCGATCTGCTCACCAAAGAGACGCCTTGAAGCGGAGGCCCTTTGTTTACAGGCGAGCTGAGAGCTCGGATTCGGAAGGTTGGTTTGAGGCCCATACAATTCAATAGTCAGTCTTTTAAATATGGCATATCGAAGGAAAAGGGAGAATTTTAGGTCAAAGTTATTGACGTAGCAGTGCTCGCAAAACCCTTGTACTCTGAAATTACCGAAAGAGGGTAACTGTGTAATTGTAAGTGTAGCAGCTTTTCATTATGGGTATTCACGTCACTCTCATTCCTTATTCTAAGCAGGAACAGAACGCTGAAGTGAACATAGGCCTTCTTAAGAAACTTTTTGGCACTTGCAACCGATGTAGTAATCAATTCTATTTAGTAATACTTGATACATAGTAATATATTACTTCCACTTCCACTGACAGATACACTGTCTATATATTTTGAAATATAGGACCTCTTAATCTGTTCTGAAACACAACACAGCAATGATAACACTCGTCACCCCCAGAGAATTGCTGTGAAAACTGACCGCAGGAATCCCATAATGACAAAATAAAAACTTTAATCCATTCTTAGTTCTTCTGTACCATTTCGAATGTTTGATTTTCTATGAAAATGTGTTTCTCTATTTTAAATCCCAGAAAATCAAAAGGGAAAATTATTGGATTTGTTTAACTCCAAAAATGACTTTTTAAATCATCTGCACATGCCATTGGAGGGAATTAAGACTCCGGGTAACTACACTAACCTGAAAACAGCTTGAGACAATCGCAAGAGAGGGGCTTATTGATAAGGCCTTGTCTCTCAGGAAATAAAGACGTCAAAGCCGTTCTAGTCCCATTCAGTATGTGTACATTTTCAGGGGAAAATGTCCCCACCACAGGGGAAACAGCTCATTTGTAGCTCTTTTTCTATCCCTTAAGAACCTGAAAAACCTTCTCAGTGTGATCAAACCAAAGTGCCCCCAACAAACACCGCAAACTAAATTAAAGGGGAAATCTGTCCACTTGCGGTGGTCCACTGTGAGACATAATGCCAGAGCAAACAAACACCCCAGCACTTTCCAGACTTTACTGAAAGTTTAACGACATTTTACTGCACAGACTGACAAATTAAATTGTGCATTTTTCAATTAACTGAAAAAACGAAATAATCTCTTGCCAGTTCCATTTACCGTGGAAAAGAAAAGAAACCAGCAGTAAAAAAGACCTGGCAATGAAAAGAAGATGAACACTCTTTATAAACTTTAAAAACTGAGGAGGGTGTGCTGAGACTCTGTGATTGGTTATCTGAGTGTAACTCAGTGGAGCGCTTGCTCTGACTCTCTGATCGCAGAGACAAGCACAGTTAAGATCTGGACTGCATGCGCGCTGTTTCGTCATTGTCAGAGGCAGGAACAGCGCGGTCGCTCTGGGTCACTGCTTCACTCCTTCAGGCTGCTTCCTCTGGCCGCACACGTCCTAGGGGGAAGGCTCTAATGAACGCATTTGTCACCAGCTTCTCCCCCCTGGATGCTCCTTGAGGACAGGAGTGAACCTCTAAGCTGGCGTGGGCTAACGAGGACATAGTAGGACCTCCCCGCAATAGTTGTGGTGGGGGGGCGGAGAAGAATAAAAGCCAAAGTTGCCCCTTGTGCCACAAAGAGTGAGCCTAGCACAGAGCAAGCAGGTTGCAGAGAAACTCATCGTATCCCATCACCCACAGCGTGACGAGGCGGGGGCGGGAGCGGGTTATCACATTAATTAGACTGAGTCTCTCGAAGAGCTTGTCATCCTCCCGTCTACTTTCCTGCACCGCTGAACAGATGGAATAGAAAGGTGTAGAGTTCACCGTACCCCCTCCCCCAACGCCCCCACTCCCGCACAGTGTGTGGCTCTGCCCTCTCTTTTCCCGGCCCATCAAACATTAACCTGCCGACGCCTGCCTGTCCAGCTCCTTCCTGATCTGGCACGGGCCCAGGAGCGGTGCGGCGGCAACCCCGAGCGACGCGGCGAGATCCGCGCCATCGCGGTGATTTAGTCACTTCTCCCAGGCAGTCTGTCAGCGCGCCCTGCCTCGCCTGGCTGCATATTAAATCATTAGATAATAAAGTGTTAGAGCATGCAAAGTGACAGGGTCTCTGTGCTATCGCTTCCGCGGGACTCCCGCCTGCTGCCACACAGAGGAGGGAGACAAATTGGAGTGGCGTTTGACTCCCGTTAATGTTTTCCAAAAGCCATCCAGCCATTTAACAAGGTATTATCTTCGGAGGAGGTGGGAGTTGTGTGCGTGTGTGTATGCGGGGGGGGGGGGGCTCCACTTCCTCGTGCACTACAAAGATGGCACTTTGACTCTCAACAAAAGCGGGACGGCGTGAGGCAAAGTGCGAGACGAAAAGTGAAAAAAAGGAAACAGAAGAGATGCGGAAAGGCCTAGCCTGGTTCTGCTGAGCATGGGCCTAATCGCATCCAGCATCCTAGCGATATTAATTAGTTTTGTGGTTTTTCATACTTTGCGAAGGGGAAATTTCCTGTGAGTCAGAGGACATTCCACATTTTGCAGGCGATGCAGACGCAACACTTTTTTCGCAGGTCGAAGAGAGCAGAGCGTGACGAGCGGACGCGCAGTGGGTTCCAGGATAAGAGTGCTACCCTGCCTGTCTCTCAACACGGGACAGGTCATGCACCGCAAGATGATTAATTAACGTTCCGCAGCTGACACGAGAAAGGGATGTGCTGCCTTTAGAACCTACGGTCGCTGAACTCCACGACAACGCTTTGGCGGACTGTGCTTTGTGTTGTCCACACTCCCCTGTGGCTCATTCACAGGGCACTGTGGGTGGTGGACTGAAACACTGCCGGGCCTGCAGAGTTACAACTGAGAGTGGTGCACATTAGTGATAAAAATATTAATCTTTGTTTGTTCTTCCTTCTTTCTCATACGGAACAGGTCCCCCACGGCAGCGCTGACTGACAGCAAGATAGACAGACAGACAGCGGGGCTGACTGAATCAGAAACAGACAAACAGACGGACACAGAAAAGACAGAAAGGAAAGGCAATATGGAAAGAAAATGGGGGCCTACCGTGATCCAGATAAGACGGCGTACCTTCAGAGGGGTCGAGCCTGCGAGCCCTCCGTCCGTGTTTGGAGTTGTTGTGTACAAACATGTTGTCGGACACGGCGAGGACATGCCCGTCCACGTTCACCGTCGTGGAGACCACCACCTAAGGGTGAGGGAGACCACTGAGCACTCAACCAGGACCCACATCACCCAGCAGGACGGTTCTCACACAGCTACCAGCCTTCATCAGAGGCCAGTGTGATTGTGCGCCCGTGTTCGCGGTTGTAAACATGTGCCTGGATTCAAAGTATCAGAGAGAAGGAATTCCTCAACTGACCCGACTGACTGTGACATTACTGGAAATCCAGCACAGAAATGTTCAAACTCATTTACCCAGCCTCTGATGAACAAATATCTCTACCCCTACCCCCACCCCCCCGCCACATACACACACATACACTCACAGTCCAAGCACAGATTGCTTAATCCACCTATTATGTGCACTAATTAAGCGGGCTGGTTTATTCCCTGTGTCATTATCAGGCTCCGTCAGCTTCTTCAGCGACCCCCCAAACAGCCAGCATAGGGCCCCGTGATTGATAGACCATTGATTGACATGCAGATTAATTTAATTAAAAATGGCCTCACTTGAGGAGCCAGAGACAATGGCCAGGAGCTAATAGATTTGCTCCTGCAACACGGCGAGCTGCGAGCACTATTAGGGAGGACGGGGGTTTGGACTTATTTTGTAGAACTCCCTTGGTAACCAAAGAGCCTCTTATTTAAATTGCTCTAAAGCTTTAAGGGGTTCCTGCCTCTCATGAGGGGAAGTGCTCGACAAGACTTGGCAAACATTGTCTCAAGTCTCCCAGGGACAGACATGTTTTATTCTCCTCATATCTCCCTTTCTCATTCCCCTCTCTCTTTAGCTCTATTTAATAAATGCACTTGACGGTACAAATCTTAAGGAAGCTTGTTAATAGTTTTTTTGGGGGGGGGGGGTAAATACTCAATAAAGAGGACATGAGAGGCTTTTCTCTCACTGGAAGTCAGAGAAGAAGGGGGCGTTGTGAAGCCATGCGTCCTCTTTCCTGATGCCTGTCTGGCTGCATCAGTCAAACTGCAGAGTAGACACCCACCCACTCACACATACACACACACATACACACACTCACACATACACAAACACTCACACACACACAAAGACACCCACTCACACATACACACACACTCACACACATACACAAACACTCACACACACACAAAGACACCCACTCACACATACACACTCACACCCACTCACACATACACACATACACACGCACTCACACATACACACACACTCACACATACACACGCACTCACACATTCACACGCACTCACACATACACAAACACTCACACACACACAAAGACACCCACTCACACATACACACACTCACACACACTCACACATACACACACACTCACACACACACAAAGACACCCACTCACACATACACACACACACTCAGACACACACATACCCATTCACACAAAGACACCCACTCACATATACACACACCCCACTCAGAGTAATGAGCGTATATATATTTTCTGATTCTTGCTCACTCTGATTCCTGCCTGCCTACCGGTTAAAACTATAAATTAATTGTACTGCTAATTAAACTCAATCAAAAATGGGCCTGTTAACTGCTGTTACACTACAATTAATATGAACATTTAGAGTCAAAGATGAGCAATCGTCAGCATGACACATTGTATACTTTGCACATGTAAGTACCTTTTCAACCCAGACATATAATTACTGCTGCTACAATTACTAAAATGCTAAGAACAACTTTAGAAGAGTATGACACTCAGTAAGAAAGAGCGCAGCACCACAATGAGACACAATGTGAGAGGAGCTGTGTGTGAAGCTGTGTGTAAGGCCGCCTTACGAGTGAGGTACACTGTGGGCACAGGACAAAGAACAGGAGACTTCACAAAGCAAGGGAGAGACACAGGACAAAGAACAGGAGACTTCACAAAGCAAGGGAGAGACACAGGACAAGAAGCAACGAGAGTTTTAATATGGAGCCACGTCTCTAAAAGTGAATTCAGGCTATTGTCAATGCTTGAGTCCAATGAGTCCTGTATTCGCAGGGGTATATTAAGGCTCACTCTTACGTTCTTTTTCAGCGCTAATAGAGGAATAGCACGCTGCTGAGCATTCCTGAGAGCGAGGAGCACACAGGGTGGCTAGCATGAATGACTACCAGGCTAGGACTACCGCAGTCAGGATAAAGACATCCTTGCACAATTGAGAGTTCGGTTGCTCTGCTAACGTGAACCGTCCCTTTACATAGCACGAGTCCATCACACAGGGGACAGTAGTGGCGAAGATGCCCATTAAGGGAACACTGAGTTTGCAAAAGGGTGGAGAGAAATGCAGGGACAAACAGTTTGTGCCAACAAACAACAATAAACAACAAATTCAAAGGACTAAGCACTAAATTTTTGTGTTTAATAAAAGGCCATTAATAATGGAGAAATAACCATGCAAATGTGACACAAGCAATTTTCCAATGCACCTTTCCTGGGAAAAGCAAAAGTTTTACGTGTGCAAGTGTGTGTTTGTGCTGGTGAATATAGTCACTTATAAACGTATCTTTCTTTCTGTGAGCGTGTGTTCATGTGCTGTTAGTCCTGTGTGTGGTAAATGTCACCACTTCTGACGGTTCATTTACAACAGGCCATGCGCAGGAGATAGGGGTTAATCATCACAAGCAGACTGATAGCTGCAAATGTGCCTCACAAGACAGACACCAAAGCTTTGAATGCGCTTTGTGCGTACACAGACTGCGAATACTGACAGACTGAAGCCTTTATGACAGAACGTCTTTAACCTGGCCCAGGGCCACGACCTTCAACCTCACTGTCCAGCTGGTGGCTAAGTAGGGTTAGAGCCAGAATGTAAGCAGGCATATGAAAATGAATGCTGCACAAATTCGCTGTTTCAGTGCAGGGGCATGTCACCTGTCAAGCTACAGAAAGAGCTAAGCTACGTACCCCTTGTGTGTGATTATTGTACCCCAGAACAAGGTACTTAACATAAAATGAGTTCTGTAAATATCCAGCTGTGTAAACAGGCAAAGTGAAAAACTTGAGCAAGTCAGAAGTGAGTCTGCTATGTAAATAAACAATGCAAGTAATACAATAATGCCATTCACTTTCTACCTTTTCAACCCTGCTTGGGTGCAAATGTCTTTATTTACCACGTATATACATGATTCTGTTGCTGGGTTCTGTTGATTATGTGTAACTCTTGGAGATGCAGTCAAACAGCCAGGAAAAGACAGTAAAATGTTGTAATGCAACGCTTCCCTTGGGGTGCTTTCATACAAATAAATGAAAACTGGCACCTACTCAGGACCACACGGTTGCAGAACCCTACCTGGAAACGCCGCATGTCCCGTGGGTTCCCTGCATTCTTTAGACAATTCTGGTTGCATTTCAAGAAGAATTTCAGGAAGAACCTGCGAACACACAGGAAGGAAGGAACGATTAAGTTGGATGTTAACAGTTCTCCGGGAAGGGGAACTTTCCGAATTCCAGGAAAGGCGTGATTTCCATGGCAATGCATTGGTATATGATGGTATTTTGACGTTAGTCATTTGAAAAAGAACAGAACTACTATGTAATTTACATTTATCTTAAATATAAGCTAGACCCACACTGCAAACATCACGATTAGTCTGGGACTGAGTGGGCCCACACAGAGGCTACCTGGGATCTCTCCCATGCGCTGAGAGGCTTGCCCTGTTTATTATTTATCTCCTGACATTCCTGTCCACCCATCTCTGGGTGCCTGAGCGTGTGACAGTACGTCCGCTGTCAGCGGCCCGTCACTTAGCGGGTGATACATGAGGGGCACGGACACTGGATCCCGCTGCCCATGACCTTCAGTGAATCCTGGAATGTTGGCAAAATGAGGCCTCTACAGTTTCCCCTCCACACACACACACACACACACACACACACACACACACACACACACATACACATACACATGCACGTACACATGTATAGCCACACACATGCACACACACACAGACACTGACAAATGCACACACAAGCAGACTCACACACACACACATAAACACACATATACTAACAAGCACGCACACACTACACACATGCATACTCGCATGTACACAAACACACGCACTGACAAACCCACACATACACGCACGCACACGCACTCTGTGTCACACAAACACAATGACACACACACACACACCCGCGCACACTCTGTCGCGCACACACACACAAACACACAGCAACAGACCGCTCACCGAATTAAAGAGCGGGACCATCTGTCGCAGGGCAGAGACGGGCCTGACAGCCCACTGATCCACGTCCTTATGAGGCAGTGAGAGAGTCGCAGGGGAACATCCCAGCCTGGCCTACTCCTGAGGCCTGCTCTCATACACATGGACACACACACACACCCATAGACACTCACATATGCACGCATACACTCACACACAGTGATGGCCGCATCTACTCTCTCACGCAGCAGACACACTCGCTGAAGTGGGACGAGCGTCTACACAGACACCCAAACTCTTATACCTGTTCACAGAGACAAGAATGTAAACATGGGCACCCATTTGCTGAGAGGCAAGAACACACACAAACACGCGCACAGACACTGTATGCACACGGATATCAACAGATATCGCATACGTGCAGGCACTGACACCACACACACACACACACACGTGCACACACACACACACACACGCACACACACACACACACAGACGCACACACACACAGACACACACGCACAGACACAGACACATGCACACACGCACGCACACACGCACAGACACACACACACGCACACAGACACACGTGCACACACACGCACACACACACACGCACACAAACGCACACACACGCACACACACACACACACACACACACGCACAGACAGACACACACACACACGCACACGCACACACACGCACACACACACACACACGCACACAGACACACACACACACACACGGACACACACGCACGCACACACACACGCACACACACACACACATGTACGCACAGACACACACACAGAGACACACACACACACGCACGCACAGACACACACACAGAGACACGCACACAGACACGCACACACACACACACACAGAGACACACACACACACGCACACACACACACACACGCCAGCACATATAGGATTTTGAGGTTATGTTTTGATTGTGGAGCCCCCCAGCTGGCCACTTTGGCACAGGCAAGGCCATCAGGAATGGAGCGGGAATGGCCTGGTAATGGCGATGAATGTCAGAGTGTATAAATATGCCGCTGCAGCAGCACATACCAAAAGACACAGTAATCAGTGCTGGCACAGAAGTGTGGGGCAAAAGGCCCGAAAAACACGCCCGGCAGAGGGGTGGAGTCTTCTCCAAACCAAAGAAATTAAACACACTCCCTCGTATCGAATTTCCCCTGCCTAATGAAGAGCAAAGTGTCCAACAGGTCCACTTTACTTTTAAAGATGCACAAGAGGTAGGGGGCACATTTGTAGAGCAGATGCCTGCAACAAAATCTCTTAGACTTCATATAGGATTCTTTCCATGTGTGACTCGTCTGAGAGGAAGGGAGAAAAGAAAACACACACAGAGCTTGACATTTTCTCATCAGGAGAAAGTCAAGAGTCTCTCATTGTATTCACAGGGACATTAGCCATTAGCCAAAAAAAAAAATACTCCCATGTAAAGTGCTTCCATTACACTGACCAACAGATTAGAGGCTACAACCCTCTTCCCTGGCCTCATATTTCACTGGAACATTTCACAACCGCAGAATTCCCCAAAATAAAACGCATGCGATGAGAAGAGAAGATAAATCTATGCCTTGAAACCTTTAGTGCGTCACCGTTAACAATTTTGTAACATTTACCAGTGTTAGCTGGTCTGCGCGTCAGTCAAGGTTTAACTAATCAAAGCTAGGTAAAGAGTGATAAATAATCTGATACGGTCAAGTGGTGGAATCAGGCTAATGATGCTTATCAGAAAAAGAGGGTTGAGCAGCCACAAGCTAGCTACCTGTTATTTACCTACTGGATACGCGTAGTAAATAATATATAACAGAATCTAGTGTTGCTTAGACTGGTTGCTACTGATCACCAAAAGCACTGCACAAGTCATGTTATCATATAGCAATAGTTCTGTGTAGGGGGTATTTGAATTGAACTTGAACTGGTAGTTGCTTGTCTTATCTCTGTAGTCCTTTTGAAAAATAACATTGATGTGGAGCTGAGGTACAAACTTCCATTTGTTTGTACCATCCAATCAAAATGCGCCATTGCATTGCACCTGGCCATTTCCTATCAATTAGGATAGGGGCTTCTGGGCCACACAGAAATATATCACCTTAAAAAGATATTCCATACATCACAACAGGACGTTTTTGGCACTATTACCCTGCCAGATTATCCACATAAAACACATAATCATTGATCTGTGATAGCACAAGATAGAAAATAGTAAAAAGTTGAATTTAAACTGTGAAAAGCCAGAGGGTATTAGTACTTTATTAGTCCACTGTTA
Organism: Hiodon tergisus; assembly: GCA_025775045.1. Lineage (NCBI taxonomy): Eukaryota > Metazoa > Chordata > Actinopteri > Hiodontiformes > Hiodontidae > Hiodon > Hiodon tergisus. The sequence continues at coordinate 4,926 of JAOVYW010000472.1, read as the reverse complement.
TTCAGTCCTTATCCTGGAGGGCCACATTGTGTGCAGGTTTTCAAAATTCTTTAAATAGCTAACAGTTAATACTGGGGGAAATCTGTTTAATTAAGAGAATAATTACTGAAATAAAGTCCTTAACGGCTCAGGTGGAAGAAAGGCCCGTTCAAAGTGGCCTAAACTTTAATCATATATAATATTATACCCCTAAATACCTTTTTTATAACTGATACCAGCGCCCACTGCACATTTTAACCAGAATTCTGAAAAAAATTCTTTTTTTCTTTAAAATAAGTGTCTCCTAACGTGTCTTTTTCCCCTGGATGTAAAAGCAGAGAGGGATTAGTAGTTTCCTCCTCATTGTAGCTTTTGTATTTTCACAGCATTAATTAACATTGCAACCTCAAGCCTCCCCCCAAACCCTCCCCGCCCCCACCCCCCGCAACCCGCCCCCTTGTGTTACTGTCTCTTTCTCTGTTCCAGAGACGTAACTTCAAATCCCTGGCCCTGGCTGCGGCTCCCCCCCCTCACCCTCGTTCACTGCCTGTCTCCACGGCAATTACAGAGTGTGCCTGTGAGGGTCACTGGCGTGGCCAGTCGTGTGACAGGAATCGTTACCATTATCACAATAGAGCCGGGGAGTGCACTTAATTAACTGAACTTTACTTCATTTACTCACGGAGGCTGCTGATATAACGGCACCCTGCCTGGTTTTAATTACTTTTCAATGGAGACGTTGCGGTCCTGTGTGACCCCGCGGTGCCATGCGTACCAAACTCGGAAACACCAGAATGCCCTCGCTCCCAAGTTCCCTTCCCACTGCCTGTGCTCTTCACTGCATCGCTTCCTGGACCTTTCAAAGGCTCATCTAGGCTCAAGCGTTCCTCTTTCGTTATTAACTATACAGTAACACAATACTCCAGGGCCAATAAGAGGAGGTGGTTGTAATTTGCCTGTAATCGGGCTTGTCGCCCGTTTGCCGGGGCTTCGGAGCAGCTACGTTTGCACCAGCGCTGAGCCTGTCAGCCGCACGCCAGACGCTTTACATTCACAAGACAAGGAGATGGCTGATCCCAATCTGAGACAGCCAAACCGGTCGCGTACCCTGCCTCTAACTGGATTCCTGTCTATTAACACCCGGCCGCTCGGTGCTCCCAGAGTCAGAGCTCCTGTGTGGATGACAGACAGCCATATCGCACTGCCGTGGTGCCTTGAGAGAGACGGGTGTGAAGGAGGTGATCGTTTCTGAGGCTAATTAAACAGACAGGTATGGAGTCATAGGTCTTCTCCGAGCACAATGGTGTGTGACTCTGCTAAGGTCGCCAATGGAAAGCACAGTCCTGTTTGGTAAACAGATTACTCTGGAACAGCTCACCACTCCCTGGACTTTAGGCTCTGCTTTAAGAATATTTAATGCCCTTAATCTCTTGCCTGATACCCTGCACCCCCACCCCCAACTCCCCCTCTGTCCCTCCCTCTCTCTTTTTCCCCAGCTGTCTCTGCGTGTCAGTAACACTGCAAGTCTGACGCATTCCTCCCAAACGCTGGGCTTAACCCTGCGGGTGACACCCTGGCTTCACTTTCAGCCTTGCTAAATCCACAACGCAAACTGCCATGTCCGCGCAGCTTTTGCAGATCTCCATGACGCTCGCTGATCTGCGCCAACACTGACGGACTCTAACAACTGCAACATCACAGGCGCCGCAGCGGAAATATAGAACTATAAAAATGCAGATGGATGGGAGAAATAGAAAAAAATGTGAGCAGTGAGCGAAGGGCAATGTATGTAGTTTTGTCACTAGCTTGACCTGGGTGGCCTGACAAGCTCCATTACTCCAGTGAAAAGCTCTCTGACGTGCAGAGTACAGCAAGGGGACATGTGCTTGCAGATATAATGTATTTTAAAGTATGCGGTGTCCCTTTCCACAGGGCACAGTTGACAGACACCTTATGCTTTCAGAAATGATTGGACAGCTCTCTGCCATGCATGGGTAAAGGCCCGCCAATTAAAACAAGCCCATTATAACGGTACCCGGCTGAAGACCCGGGAAATGGGGGAAGGGCGGGCTCTTTTCAAGGAATCCTTGCCCTTCCTATCCTGAAGAAAGATTCAAAATTTGAACGGAGGGCACAGCCTCCAATGTAAGGAGGGGCAGTGGATCGAAGAAAGGATTATGAGGTGATGGCTAAACTATAAAGAGAGAGAGAAAGAGAGAGAGAGAGAGAGAGAGAGAGAGAGAGAGAGAGAGAGAGAAAGAGAGAGAGAGAGAGAGAGGGAAAATCTAGTGAAACTTGTGCTTGTGCGGTAGGAGCACTTGAGGGGTTAATGTAATCCTCAAAAACGATGACCTCTGACCCCTCTGTCTGGAAGTCACATCTGGCAAACTCCCTGGCTCCCTAAAATTAAACACAGCTTCATCGTGCAGAAATGCCTGCCACCCACTACTATGGAGGTTTGCTCCAGTAAACCGTTGTTGAAACACTCACTTTTGTTTCTCCTGCTTTTCCCCCTCATGTGCAGCAAGCCCTTCAGCAGTTAAACACAGAGGCTTATTGAAATTTTTCTTCAATGCCAGGTTATGTATGCCCAGCAAGCGTTACTGTGCTTTGAAGTCAGAGCACCAACTGAAGGCTGTGTCTATTGTGTCGAAAATTACCAGCAAAAATGTATTTTTATGGCTGTCCCAGCCATAAATAAAATAAAGACATTCAATTCAATAAATGTGATAATTCAATTCAGCTGAAATTTAAGTATGTAATACTCTGACACAAGTTAAAATTTGTACCATTTGATACCATCAATGCTATCAATCACAGAATTACAGGTGCTATTAGTACATGCTATTAGTGACACTAAAAATAACATCAACAACAACAACACTGTATCTGTATCTAAACAGATAAGCTAAATATCAATTTATTACAAAGCGAAATTCAGTTGGCCTCGTGCAACACTGTCCCACCAGGCAGCTTCATCATTAATGAGCTTGTTTACAGATCAGAGTGAGGGGTCTGATTACAGCAGAAAGACCCCTAAAAACTTCCCCAGGTCGACAAACCTACCGTCATTTTAATCTTTGTCATTCCCTTTCGCCGCCTCGCCAATTAGCATATTGTAACAAGGGTAACGCTGGTGTCAGGGGTACGGGGCACCAGCGGCAGAGAGTTCCGGGCTCCTTGGGTAATCTAATTCCGCCACTAAATGCAAAACAGTGGCATTACGGCATTTGCCATCTACTTGTATGGTATTACCTGCACCATCAGTAAATGAGATGAAGTGAATGGCACAAGACATAAATGATTCAGGGGCTGAGATGGCAATTATGGCGCTGAGCACAACCAACATTAATATTTTATGAAGGCTAACGCAGACCTAGAGTGAATCAGAGGGAGAGAGAGGGTGGGGGTGGGGAGAGCAAACAACAGCTTCAGCTGATGGACCTTTATGTTGCCCTCAGTTTTTTTTTCTTTTCTTGTTTCCCTCATGGCCCACTCTCTCCCTGTGCTCTCTAGCTATAACTGGTCTCTCTCTATTCCTCCCTTATCCCTCCTTCCTCTTCTCTTTGTGCTTGCCGTTCTCCCTCGTTCTGCCACCCTTGCGCCTTCCGTGTCTCTCACCCTTTCATCTCCTATCTCCTCTTTTTTATTGCTGTGTGTAGGATGGAGACTCAGCGAGTCATTCACATGCACAGCTCTATTCCCCCGGTCTGTCACCAGCCTCTACCTATTCAGTGTACGGCCAGTAACACCTCCAATAAAGAACTTATAAATCATTAAATAATGGCACAGACAAATTGGAGAGGGGGGAAAGGGATAAAAAGGAGTCCCAGATTCATAAGGTGCCGGATCATGTTTGACTCTTCCTTGGTGGCTGAAGTAAGAAGCTCCTTGGTATCAATGTGCACAGGAGCAGACTGGACGGGCTCATTCAGTCACAGAAAGCCCTGGTCTTAATGTTTTTCACCCCCTTGGTGTATGTCCGGACTAGGGGCCTGTGGTGTAACAGGAGGAAGTGAGTGAGCATGGTGGTGGGGGCATAAGGGCAATAGAGTGCCCCATGTACCAGGTGCAGCTCCACCCTGGGGAACAGAAGGCGAATGTTCAGATCTGAAGCAGCCACAGGAAACGTAAGGGCATATATATATATATATATATGGCCATCAATGTTAACATGGACAGCACCTCTGTCATATAAGTGAAAACAAGCATTTGCTGATTGATGTCAAAAAAGTCCTCTACCTCGAGCTGTCTATTAGCTCTGTAAATGTTACACTGTCTTTGGCACATCTCAGTGTAATGATTAAGTCATGTGGAGCAGCCAAGGACAGAAGCAGTTGTTTGAGATATTTGGGAGTTTGTTTTCTCCCTTTGGTTTTGCTATTTGACACCTCTTATTAAATGGGAGGGGCGCTAATGCCATGGGCGAAGCGGGGAGAGTTGGCGGTTCCTGGGACCACCATTCCCGTAGGGGTCTGAGCATGCCTTTGTGAGGGAGCGATGCTCTGCTAGGCATCCCCCTCACTCGAACCCGGCTCAGACCCCGGCAGGCATCTCTTCCCTCTCTTTCCCCTTGCAGCTCAGCCAAAAGCAACAGGTCGGCCTGCCGTTTGTGGTCAATAAATGACAACTTATTCATCCCCCAGAACAAGCTTAATCTCTCTCCCTCTGTCTCTTCTAGGCATCTCTTCTTCAGTAGTAGGCAGGTTATGCTGACAGTTTTAAAATTGCTTACAACACAGTTATCCATCTCTCTAAGGCAACAAAAATAATCACAACCGTGCTTAGCTTTATTTTCAAATGTCTTTTTTTCCTTATTTCTTCTTTCTGCAAAGGCATGCTGGTTCTGGGCCAACTGCAACCCAAGAACAATTTAATGGAGGAAAAAACAGCCGAGAGAACAATATATTGTCATCAAAATCCAGGGAGGCAAAGGAAAAAAATAGC
>JAOVYW010000471.1:0-10277 GCA_025775045.1 Hiodon tergisus | reverse complement strand
GGAAGGGTGATAGGGCACGGGTTTTTGTCCATGCCCGTCATAATCTACCCTCGTTAAAGGCTTATGGACCATTAAGAGACATAGGTAATTCTGTTGCCTTTGGCATGGGTTCAAGACCAGCCCCAATCCCTGTTCTCCATACTCCATGTAGTAAAAAAAAAAAACAAACAAACAAAAAATACACCTTATTTCCGTAAAATCAATGGAAACTTATTTCAGCCCATGAAACTGCGGTTTTCATTTTCAGATTATTCCTCAGTTGCAATCTTCCCTACAGAAGTTAAGTGAGTGTGTTGACATCTTTTATAACTCGCATTAAATTCAGCCTGTGTATATTAGGGTTTCAAGAAAATTTTAACTAAATTCAGACACGCTCAGCAGGTCCAGCTTGTTTAAGTGCAATGATACAAAAAAAATTTATGCAGCTGTTATTTTACTCCAGAAATAAAGTTTTATCTTGACCTACATGTACTGTTAGTTTCCATTGAAGTGGGAGGGATAGAAGGAAAAGTTCTTCAGTGCAGACTACTCTGTCTGTTGATGGCAATTCTCTTTCTTCTGCAAACTAGGGCAAAATTACTAACTTTGGATTAACCTGCATTGAGAGGAGCAATATTTATTGATTGCTGCTCACCACTGTTGTCCAGAAATATGTTCTCACTCTAAGCATTTAAACTCCTTCTTTTGAAACATAATACCATAGCCCAGTTTAGCCTATAGAAGAAAAGAAACGTATTCAAAAGAAATACGATACGTGCCACATCTCTCTCAACAGAGATGATAAGCCTCATAAAACAACACAAATCCTTGTAGTGTGGAGCGCAATTGTTTCAGATGATCTTGCTCTCTCTGACCTGTTTGTTGCTCTTGAGTCACTGTTGCGGTGCTTGTTACTTGCTAAACTAGTGTGACGCAGTGACACTTCCACTCTGCTATTTATAACAGTCTGACTGCTTAATGGTTCTCACAGTTGTGTTACTGGAGAAGCCGTGTCTGTACTATTCCCAGTATGAACGATTCCACAAACAGGGCCTGAAAAATGAGTAAATGTAACAGTCTAATAGTTCATGTCCATGGAGGAAGTCTGATAGGCTCTCAGTTACGCCCCAATTACCACTGATAGAAATATTACTCTAGCAATGAAAGATTGTCACAAAAGTTTGTGTGATTTAATCATTTATCTTTAGAAACTTTAACAAAGAATCAGGCTAAACATATATTTATGTATAAATTGTATAAGTGACATAAGGGATATTGCATAACACAAGGATGATACAAGGATATTGTGGTTCTTTTATAAGAAATCATTTGTGTGTTTTTATATGCTATGATTTTGCAGCTTAAATGCTTGAACTACGATTTTACAACAATCAGAAGATCACATTATTCAAATTTAGCCGACACTCTGATCCAAAGCAACTACTGTGTGTACAATTCAGGTAACAAAGTTACAGTGCATTCATAAATATTCAGAACCTCATAGAACCATGGGGTGTACGTTGCATAACTTGAATGAAAAACACATAATCATTGCAGTGTAATCGATGTTCCTCTCCATGTTCGAAACAGAGGAGAAACAAGGGTCAACTCATAAATATACATTCTTGTTCCTCATGTCCTATACCAACCCCACGCTTTTCTGCCACAGGTAAAAGAGAAAATTGTTTTTTGGCAGCCACAACTCCCATTAATCTTATTCCAAATCTGTTTCTTTCCACTCCTGCAGGTACAAAATGTACAGCCGTATGTGTCAGGCCCAAAATTAACTGTGCATAATTCAATAGCACCAAACAAAGCTAGCTGTAGGGGAGCAGTCAGTCCTGCTTTATAACTCTTTTATAATGCTAAAAAACACGCATATAAGTCATTATTGGAGGAGTGTAAATGCAGTCTTCTTATATACTGAATCAAAACAAATCAAAACTTTGGCACTGTATTTTAATAGTTTTAATATTTTTTCTTTTTTGTAGGTACTTCATTTATTTTACTCAGTTATTACTTAATAAAGATATTAGATAAAGTTGTATTAGATACAAGTGCGATTGGTGGGGTGCCAAAAAATTTCTTTGGTCCCAGTGTGTCCCCAGGTTGGCTATATAAATCTGGACAAAATGGTTTCAATAAGATAAAAGTTGTTTTCAGGCCGCAACGTGTAACACACCTTGTTGAGTTATCTTACTTGTTTTGAGAAAAATATTCTTGAAACTTGACAGCTTATCTACACTTCTGAATGAAAAAGGTGGTATCCTAGTAGTGGCTTGGAGACTGAACTTGCAAAATGGACAACGTCTGGAATATGAGTATCTGAAACTAAAATGTACAACTCGGTTTCCCAAAAAGTTTGGACGCTGCGTAAAATGCAAATAAAAACTGAATTTAATGATGTGCAAATAATTTAATCCCTATATTTAACTGAAAACAGTACAAAGACAAATGTCAGATGTTGAAACTGTTTCTGGAAGAATATATGCTCACTTTGAATTTGATGCCAGTAACACATTTTAAAAAAACTGGAACGGGGCAACAAAATCAATCAATCAATCAATCAATTTATTTGTATAAAGCCCTTTTCACATGTTTCCATGTCACAAAGACGTTTTACAAACAGAGAAATACAATATGTCCCAGGCCTGATCCCCCGAAAGCATGCCAGTGGCAACAGTGGCAAGGAAAAAATCCCTAGGCTGGCAGGAAGAAACCTTGAGAGGTACCCAGCTTAATGGGGGAGCCCATCCTCCGCTGGCCAGCACTAGGAGCTGAATTAAACAATATGATGTCCATTGTCCATTGTTTGATGCTATCCAGTTGAGGTGTTCCAAAAGATTGTAATGACTGGAAAAGACTGGAAAAAGTTGTGTAATGATAAAAAACCTGGTGGAACATCTCACAACTAATTAGGTTAACTGGCAACAGGTCAGTAACATGATTGGTTATAAAAACAACATCCCAGAGAGGATGAGTCTTTCAAGTAATGATGGAGAGGGCTCAACGAAAACTACGGTAAATAATATCATTAAAAGATTCAGGTGGCACTGCATTAAAAACAGACACGATTCTGTAGTGGAAATCACTGCATGGGCTCAGGAACACATCTGAAAACCATCGTCTATGAACACAGTTTGTCGCAGCATCCACAAATGCAAGTTAAAACTCTAACATGCAAAGAAGAAACCATATATAAACAAGGTCCAGAAACACCGCTCCTTTTTCTGGGCCCAGCACATTTAAGATGGAATGAGATGACGTTGAAAACCGTCTGTGGTCTGAGAAATCAAAAATTGAAATTCTTTTTGGGAATCATGTTGCTGAGTCCTCCGGGCTAAGGAGGAGAGGGACCATCTGTATTGTTATCTGCGCACAGTTCAAAGGCCAGCATCCGTGATAATATAGGGGTGCATTAGTGCACATGGCATGGGTGACTTGCACATTTGTGAGGGCACCATTAATGCTGGACAATATATACAAGTTTTGGAGCTATATATGCTGCCATCCAGATGAGGTATTTTTCAGGGAAGGCCTTGCTTATTTCAACAAGACAATGCCGTGACCACATTATGCATGTATTACAACAGCATGGCTCCGTAGTAAAATAGTCTGAGTGTTAAACTTAAATTGCCTGCAGTCCAGACCTGTCACCCATTGAAAACATTTGGCGCATTATGAAATTGAAAATACGACGAAGGAGACCCCAGACTGTTGAGCAGCTGAAATCCTATATAAAGCAAGAATGTGAAAATATTTCAATTTCAAAACTACAGCAATTGGTCTCCTCAATTCCCATACGCATCCAGAGTGTTGAAGAGGTGATGCAACATAGTGGTAAACATGGCCCTGTCCCAACTATCTTGAAACGTGTTGCTGATATCAAATTCAAAATGGGAATGTATTCTTCCAGAAACAATAAAATTTCTCATTTTCCGCATTTGATATGTTGTCTTTGTAATATTTTCTATTGAATATAGGGTTTAAATGATTTGCATTCTGTTTTTGTTTACATTTTACACAGCTTCCCAACATTTTTGGGAATGCGTTGTAACTGGTTGCTAAAATAATGAGACATTGTTTCTTAATCTAAAATCTCCAGCCAGTATTCTCAGTTAACTGTTCATCAGATAAATCTCTAAACTTTTCTAGCTGGAAGAGTGTAAAGGCATAAAGGCAGTGCCGGTTTAGGTTTTTTTGGTATTTTAATTTTATATAGCACCTTTCATAAACTAAAATTGCAATGCACTTAAATGTTGTAGAGGACCCTGTGATAAAAAGTATTATTTTATGCAGTGCATATTGGTTATCATACAGATCTCTTATTTTCTTTATTTCACAATACCAGTGTATTTGTTAATGAACACCGTGTATTTTGGTTTTTGCGTATTGAATGCAGACTTTTATTATTATTTTTGTTGGTGATATTGTTCTTTTTAAAGCATAGTTACAGGACATGCTGCATATTCTTACTGCTTTTAGGTTCTGCATTCATTTAGCCTTTTCCTTAAAACCACTTTCTTTACGATACCCTTATATAATCTCCACTATTTCCTATCTTTCAGCTTTTTGGTGCTGCATGCTAAACCCCTACCTCTGTATGATATCCATAGTCAAGTTAGAGCTTGTGCCTTGAAATGTAAATATACAATCATTTCTGCCCGTTACTGAAATGTATTGCATTTGTTTGACTACATTTTTGTGCTTAAATGTCAACGAGAAAGCTGGAATAGCAAAAATAAAACAATGAGCGAATTCAGTCGCCGTGCTTTTACATTTGTGCCTTTCAAAACAGCCCTTTGTTTTCTTTAGAATACGTGATGGCTGGTGTGACCAAAAGAGGTGAAAGCCACCCTAAAAGTGTTTGTGTGCGTGTTTATTTGTGCATCCCAGTGCACAAAATTTCAAATCTCTGAACAGGTGGCAGCATGACAGGAAGGAAACAAATAAGATAGATCAGAGCCAGGAAAAAGCCCAACAATGGTCCTTATTCAGGGCAGACTCAAAGCGAGCCTTGATGTGCACCGCTAGCTTCCTTCTGCCAAAGTATCGGCAGGAGAAAGAAGCTATGGAGAGCACAGCTGCACGACTCATCATTATATATTGTTAGGAAATGTATTGTTTCATCGATTTCAGAAACGTGAGAAAATTGGGAAGAACTGGGTACATAAAATAAGACATTGCTCCGGAATTTCAGGCACACAAGTATAAACCATTTTACTGTCGTGATGAACCTTGCTAGTTAATGACATAGCCCATAGTAATGTATGAACATTACTCAGAACACTATTTAGTTTATGCCAAATAATCTATACATGGAAACGTTTATGGGATGCAATTCCCAGTTTTTCTTATTTTTTAAATGGCTTTTCTTTCCTTCTTATTATTTTTACAATTGCTCTACACAAAAAACGTGCTAATAGTGTAAAGGATTTATCTACAACTGAGCAGAAGCTAAAAAGTAACTGGATTAATAACAGGAAAGAAGCTTGGAAGAAATTCACCCTAGGTTTTCCGTTTAATGTTACCGGAACTCTGTAAGGCAATTTATTTTTCATGGACCAGAATGCTTAAACCTAATGCTACATTCATTCTATTTAGAAATAAAAAAAAATAATTAAACTAAACATTCCTCAAATATAACTTTTTTCAAACTTTTAAGATACGGTAGCTTTTCACTTTAGCGCTGTTAGCGCTGTTAGCACTTTTAAAGTGTTCCTAACTATGCACACCTGAGTCTGTGGAACAAGTTATAGTCATTTTGTCCATGTACCAGCAGTTGCTTGCATGCCAAGTCTTGTTTCCAAACAAACATGGCGGCTGTCACAGTGTGCTCCAGACATGCGGAAGTTAGCCTTGACAACTGCCATGTGTGGGGCCAGTGCATTCCAGATGACCGTCTTACACCCAATACTGAGAGGCTGAAGGAGATTAAATTACTGGTAACCTCCCTGGTGACTCAGCAAGTAAAGGCACAGCACAGACTTGGACCTTAGAGTTTGCCGGTCAATTAGCGGCAGTACACAATTGGAATACTGCTGCCTCGGTTGGGTTGGGTTAAATCAGCAGGCCTTCTCCTATTGGCTTCCCGGGTGTTTGCTGACTTTTTTGTATTAAAATAACTAATCTTATAGTAATGTTGTTGTCAGTTTCAAAGTTGTCCTTTAATTTCACTGTGCAGACACTTTTGTAGGCACTTGCCATTCAAACTGTTGTTGTTTTTAACCAGTGTATATTCTTACTTACATTTGCTCTTTTTCTTAAAAAATTGTAAACCAGAATGTATTTTTTAACAGCACTTAATTTTTCCTCAAATATGAGATAATACACATCCATGAAGGACATAATTAACTTAAAAACAATGCATACGTGGAGAACTTCAGAATCTTGGAAATATATTCTCAGAAGTTTTAATATGTTTTAGGAAGCATGGGAGTGTCATGTTTACAACTAGCTGACCAATTTACAGAAAGTCTAGTTACATCCACAGGAGAGTAAATGGTAATACTTTCTCCTGCATGACAGAAATTAAAACAAATTTTCATTTCTACATCTAGATGCACAATGCCAGCTAGCTTCATCTATTGCTTTTATCCATTCCAATTGGAGCTGAGAAATATTGCCCTTTGTTAACATAAACCTTGTGGTGTGCACTGAAAGCCATGAAATCAGTGAAAAAGCTTATGGTCTTTTTTTTTTTTTGGGGTCATAACAAACCAATAAATATTTTTAATTGGGCTTTGGCAAGATCCACAGCTTATCTATGTATCTTCTCATAACAATGTGGATATGACCGATTCTGTTGGCATGGGAACTTTTACTTAATTTTTTGAGTGAAAACCTTCCATCCTGTGCAAATGCTGGCAGGAATCTTAATGTGTTGTTAAATGTTAGTCTTGAATTTGAATACAATTTTTGACCTTAGTAGAAAATAATGGACTCCACCATGATGCTGATTCAATCCCCTTCCTGTTTGGTCGACATGACTGCTTTTGGAATGAAAGGTCACAGGGCACATCCACAGTAGAGTTCACTTGAAAGCTGACCTTTCAAAAGGCCTTGACTCCATATTGGAGTGTGGGTGAGAGTTATTTTTCTCGTAGCAATTCAACAGTCTAGTCACCTCCAAAACAGTAGTGAGAAGTAAGAGGTGCCTTTCACAGATGTGAAAACCCAGTGAATCCTAACTCTGAGACCACCAAAACAATGTTGTAAGAAGCCATACTCTAGCTACAGCACTGTTGTCCATGTAAAAGCTAATTATACTATGTTTCAAATTTACACCTATCTGGTGTAAAACATGTAAAAGAGAAGACACTTTAATGATGGTTGTAGACATTTTAATAGATTGAAAACCTACTAAAAAATATATTGTTGACAATCTATGGCACGCAGTATCAATCTGCAAAGAAAAAGAAATATTTTTTGTCAAAAAATTAACAGCAAATAAAAACAGTGTTTAATGTGGATGTTACCTAGGAGTAACATGGTGCTATTGCGAAAATAGCCAAGAAATGTTTTATTGCCAAATTAAAATTAAATCCAGGTTTTATTTTATTTTTCTCTTTTTCTTTTCAATTTCTGTCTCTGCCCGTTGCAGCCTGAGTTTTACAATTATCTATAGAATCAACCACAACAGAAAAAAGTAATTTTGTACCAACGCAAATTTATTTTCTTATTTTCATCTTTCCTTCATATATCATGCAGACAAAAAAAGGCATATGTATAAAAACATTCTGTTAATCAAAGATACCTACAATCAAATGAAAAGTTTCTAAAGATAAAATAAATACTGCAAAGGGCAGTGAACCGAAACAAAAATGTAAACTTTGCTAAAGGCTTTAAAACAGCTTTAAAACTGCATCAATTCTCTTAGGTACACTGTCGTGCAGTTTTATAAGACAATATTCAGGTAGATTGCAAGCGAACTTGGAGAACTTTCCACAGTTCTTCTACAGACTTTGGCTGTCTTGCTTGCTTCTGTCTGTCCAGGTAATCCCAGACAGCCTCGATAATGTTGAGATCAGGGCTCAGTGGAGGCCATACCATCGGTAGCAATAAAGACCACAAAAATTGGATGCCTAAGACTTTTGCACAGTATTGTATGTGTGTATATATATAAAGAAAGAAAGAAAGAAAAAAGAAAAATTGGGCAGATTAATTAACTAATGATTTGATTCCCAAAAATCTGATTTCTGAACATCTGTTTCTGACAGATGACAATATGTTACAGAATATGTCATTATGTTCATATAAATGTTCTCAATAAATTTACTGTTGTTGAAAACCAAAAATGTACAAAGGGGATACATATTCTGCATATACTCTGTAATAAAGACATAGTTCAAATTTACAGTACGTATAGTTTGTATGTATTATATGCTAATACTTGATTTGAAAAAACATCTTTTTATCAGGGGATAAAATCATAAGTTAAAATGCAGTTTCTCCGTTCTAAAGCCTTTGTGCTGGCTTGGGAGTTCTACGCAGAGAGAACCTAGCAGTCAAGAAGATTTGCAATTAAAATCTACATTAATTTATTGTTAAGGAAAAAGTCAGCAACATCAGACCTGTTGCTTTTCCATTATCTAACTTTTCCGTCACACATAATCCCACTGACAACCCAGGCCCCATGTATAGTTCATCATACTGTTGCCAAAACCATTTTATTGGTTGTTGATTACTATTGCAATAACGTAGCAAAAGATGGTAAATATATTGTTATATTTGTTATTTTTTAAACACAATTTTGAAATTGGTCTGCAAATTAAATGTATTTAGTAGATTACATGAAGGTTAGTTATGCCAGCTACCTAAATGTTAATGTGATTATAAATATATAATAACATCAGTTATTAGTTTAAACTAAAGAAATAACAAATCCTTTAGAGAATCTTGCTTTACAGCAGCAATGCAATTTTTTTCCTTTATCATGAAATAATAATTTAGAACAGACATACTTTAGATACCAGCCAAAAATGCATATTTCAACTCATTGAAAAGACAACAAGTTGAAAGCCAAGTGTGGTCCGTACAACCATATCATCTCTAGCATGTAGCTTCTTTACAGGGATTCGCAATGGACACAAGGGGTATGCTGATGCCATTTCTGCAGTTTAACTGTAGTCTGAAATCTGTACAATTAAGTAGGTATCCACTGTCCTATTAGCGTTGGCATCATACTAGCTTATCCAACATGGGAAATAGAGCTAGCCAGTTAAGTGCCATTTCACCATTCTAGGTGTTCTACACAGGCAACATTGAGGTTGTTATTTGACTCTTGCATACAAAAAACTATTATACTTCTTCCAACCTTGAACCTGAACCACACCCCTGGCCCATCTCAGCTTGATTAGACAGGGCCGGGAATGGGGTGTTAAGCATTGACCAGGTCCTCTTTAAGGGCAGCCCTGGACTGGAAATTGAACTGTAAAAGTCTGTTTTTTTGTCTGTCAGTGTTGGTTCTTGGTAATGCCGGTGTCAGTGTTAGTCTGTGGTAGAGCCTGCCTCGGTGTCAGTGTCTATTACCCCCAGCGTCTGATTGTGTCTGTGTCAGTGTCTATGGATGGCAGTTTAGCCCTATTACAGACGTTGGAGCACTCGGAGAACTCTGGCAGCTGCCAGCACTCCTGTCGTTTACTGCAGTCTTGCGCCGCTGCCCATGGCCAACCCACCCTCCAGGAAAACTAGGTGAAAGGGTGTCTGCTCTCAGACTGCTCAGTTCCTAGAACAGCTCTTTCTAGGCTGGAGGGAGGGGCTGAAGAGCAATGAAATAGGCCTCAGCTTTCAGTGGTGAGACTTTGATCTGTCACTATGTTTGCTCACACACGACACGTGACTTTCCCTAATGGGAAATGAGAAGTTATAAATGCGTCAAACACACACTCTGCTTGATGTAAACCGTCCAGTGACCCAATGGAAAAATCCTGAATATTTCCTTCTTTTTTTTCAAGATTTAAACCCAAACCTAACCATTACCATTTAAGTAAAGTAATTTTGTCCATATTATCATTACATTAGCTAATTTAAATTGAAATATGGATTTTAAATCCCTATACTAAATTAATGAAGCCATAAATCAGGAATATAAAATCTGCATTGGCCAAACTAGTTTAATCAGCCAAAATAATTTAATCTTTCGAACATAAGCTATAAACATGATAACAGAATAATTGATTTACAGCTGGAAGGACCAACACACACACACACACACACATATATGTGTGTATATATATATATATATATATATATATATGTAGGAAATGTATGCAGAGACATTTTGTGTCTGAAATCTG
>JAOVYW010000470.1:0-17479 GCA_025775045.1 Hiodon tergisus | reverse complement strand
TCGGATTATCGCCATTTTACTTATCACCTTCATTGGTAACCTTAATATAAAAATTACTTTAATATTCGCATAAATATTTTTAAATGATACTCGAAACTGATATATTTATTCGTAATAATCTGTTTGTACAACATATATTTGAAGCATAAATTAGGTTCTGTCATTTGAGAAATTGGTTACCTTCTCTTGGATATGACAGCAATACACCCACCTTTGTCCAGATATGATATGACTGATTAACTGACTGAGAAAAAATTACTTTAATTGGTAATAAGCTCTTAAATATTAAATAAGCTTAAATATTAAAAATAGCAAAAATACTGTGCTTTTCGTCAATGTAGCATCTAGGTTTAGGTAATGTAGGAAGCTAGTGTCAATGACCTCTCACCTGAGTTTTTGTCACTATTATATCAGCATAAACTTGACCAGACTAGATTAGATTTATTCACCACTCAAAGTATAATTCTAAACATATTGGAATAACTTTACTGAACTATACCTAACTATACTACAAAATATAACTATAACTCTTCATAAATATCTATGATGCTGAGGTGACTTCAGAGAGCTTGCTGGGGCGGATCATGTGTTTTAGATGACCGTGGACGAGGCATGGGAACCAAGGCAAAACCACAGTAGTATAATAATGGGGTAATAGTAGCCATTAGCCTAGCCCTTGAACGCATGAGCCTTAAAGTACACATTGGTTCAGTGGCCAGTGTACGCGACTAACAAACACTGGCCATTCCCTATCTATCCAGGGGACAAGCGATGAATAAAACTAGCCCATCTTAGAGCACTAGCCTAAAATGCAGCTGGCAGGTGCACAGCCCCATGCTAACTCCCAGTCAGGCCAGTGGAGTGAGGCATTGCTGCAGCTGAGTCAAGCTGATCGTGTATGAGAGGGGTAGCCATTATAGGCGGCAACACAGCCGCTGGTTGCAAACAATCAGGTAATCCAGAGCCATCTGATAATCCAGATCTCAGAGGCGGTGCATGCTGGTAGTAACAATCAGGGGGGGCTGCACATTAATAATGTTTACTCACAAATAGACAAATAACAATATTTAAACTGTTTAAATTCTGCTGAAGCGGCTGCTAACCCTCTCCTGTGTCAATAAAAGGTCCAACTGCCAGAAACCAGGTGGTACAGGGACTACGTATAGCCGCTCACTTGCTAACTTGAACAATTTTCAGTTATTAAGTGAATAATAATATTATTATATTGACAACAATAGCGTCGGAACTGTTTGCCAATTAGCAAAAATCCCGTCCTTCTTTATTTCGTGAAAATTGTAATGCAAACCAATAACTTCTGTCTATTCTCCCCAGTTGCATCTGTTCTTGGTTTTGTCTACCCTCATCAGTAAACCATATCAGTAAACTTCCGGCAAACCACTTTTTTATGACGCATCCATCAAACTTCGCCATGGCAAGGTGGGTGTGCAAGAAACTACACTTTAAAGGCCATTGTTGTGGCTAATCTGCCATGGACAGAAGTCTGTCCCCCAACCAATAAATATATGAACAACAATAACAATTAGCCTAAGCACTCTAAAAGGGCATTTATACACAGGACAGGGGAGAACGGTACGTTTGTACATCACATCAGCAGTGCACTAATGGACCATCAGGAACACAGAGACATTTCCAATGAGAAATAATGCACCACAGCCTTTGAGATGTATTCTCTGTCACATTAAAAATAGAAGTTTCTTATGTCAAAAACGGATTGCTTCTAAAAGGAAACGCTGTGATTGGTTATTATGTAACCGAATCCTTACCACACCTGCGTTTGGAGCATAGCACCAAAATAGAGCCCTTAGTTTCATAATAATCAGAGGTAAAATTTCTTAATCACTAATTACAAAGTGCAACTGAGAAATTAAATCATGGCCATAGGGAAATAAATATAAATACATTTTTGCACACATATCAGCACGATATGTAACCCTCAGAAAAGCAAAAACCCATCGGTCTTACCTTCATAAATTGCTTTAAATCCTTGAGCACTTACTGCAAAATCAGTGGTGAACCACAGGGCCAGAATTGAACCTGAACTCACAATAGGCGATGGCAACATGAATCCAGATAATCTAAAAGAAAAAAAGAAAATGAAAAGAGATTTTTTACATTTATTGACAAGGCATGGGATCAGGTTCACCGTTACCAAACCAGCTTGCTCAAACAAAACACAGCTTCATCGACACTCTCCTGCTTTAATGTGCCGCCACGGAAATTGATCAAATGCTAAATTTTAACATTTGTGCAACTGCAACTGATCTGTTTAATGCCTGATCAATGTCATCACAGTCATATAGCCCATTATTAATCTAATATGATATACATAAATTAAATAATAATCTCAAGGGTTTATAGGTACTAATTTGAAAATGCCTATATTTACTGCTAGTGACTGCTACATAAAAAAATATTTTTATGTGTTAATATTACACTTCAGGTAGATGGTTGAAATCCTACAAATTTAAGTATATATATATATATAGACGCACACACACACATATATAATTAGTTTACTCAAGAATTCCATTATAATACTTCAATAATGACATTTCTGAAAGAAAGTATGTGTTGTATGCTTTTGTTTTTACTTTTCAAAGAAGGTATACTAGACAACAATAATCAGTCCAGTGGCCATTGAGGTCTTCTAAGCCTACATTTTAAAAACTAGCAAAGTAAAATACATTTTATGTATTATTTTTCTGTTTTACTGTGTTAAAATCACAAGTAACATGGAAATGGATATAAATGTTTCTATAGGATGTAGCCATCCTTTATTCCTATGACACGGTCCCATGATAGGTAGCCATGATGGATCTTTATTGAATAAAACATGATATGATTACCTGCACGGTGAGTCATTGAGCACCAAATGTGGTTAATTTAATCAGCTGTAATAAAAGCACATTTGGTGCACATAAACAGCCCAAACTAAATTAATAACCTTGGCCAATACTTGTTCCAAACTGTATGAATTAGCACAGTTGTCACTTTACTTTGTAATAAAACTCTGAGTATTGGACTTATTAAATATACAGCCTGATATTGGCTGTTTGTCAACATACTCAGAAACTGTAAACAGATGCCATTGTGCATTCTGCACAGATACTGGATGCTTCATCAGCAATTTAGGAACAGAAAAGTTAATGTACGTTTTGTTATTTTTCTTTAATATATAATGATGAGGAATTAGAGAGTGGTTGTTAAAAACAATAAAAAAAACTTTTGGATGATAGAAAAGCATTTCTCATTCAGAAAACAAAGCCTGTGAAATAAAACTGATGGTGGTATTACTGGGTCCCGACGAAACGCTATCACTCCCAACCACCAACAACAGGGGGTTAGAAACATAAGAAACAAAGACCGTCAGCCCCAACTTACGGCTCAATGAACAAAGCAGCCCGTTTCGGCACAGAGCTTATCTTGTTATAGAGACCAAACGGAAAAATCGGATATGACCATGATCTGCGTTCGTTCAGAGACAAAGTGGAAGAAAAGTGTCATTTTCACGAACGGCCATAAGCACACAAGTCTCACTTTGGTTTTACTCCAAATGAATGACCGTCCTCTTTAGCTATATTATTAAACAAAGGGGAACAGCACTGCAATGGGAAACCAGGGATTTTTAAAGAAGTCTTTCCTCAATGTATTTATTTGTTTCTGCTCATATGAGTAAAAATATGAACTAATATCCACCCCATTAAACCACAATGTAGGCTTGTGCCTCCAACATAATATTGCTTATTTTGTGAATGATTGGATGAGACATTTAACCCTGAACAGAGGTCAGTTGGAGGGTTGGAAGGGGGTTGGCGGAGGAACAAGTTTGGGTAAACAAAAATGTTGTTTTATCAGCCTGTTTACCAGTGTTGCATGCTGTTGAGCACGAGCAGGTTACCAACCAGTAATTGTAATGAATCCAATTCTGTACACTCCACATCAGAGAGAGAACAAGCAGTTCAGTCAATTTTATTTTAATACTCAATTAAATCGTATCAGTATAGGTTTGTTGTAGTAATCAGAGTCTCACAACGGTTTTCAAATTCTGCTGATGTAAGGCTTTCAGTCATGAAACTTTAAAATTGGAATTGATACGTATTCTATGCACAACAAACTCCACATTTTCTAAGCAAAACTGGAAAATAAATGGCAATTAATACAATGAATACAGATTAAAAATGAATTATTGTTTATATATAAGTATATAAAGTAAGTTCCCATATCAGGTGTGCTGTCTATCAGAAGACCTCGGGAACAATTTAGCAGTGTGATGTTGATCTCCCCTTCTTCTTTACCACCAATGTGCATCAGCTGAAAACGCCACAAAGTTGGCCTGTAAGGCACGGTGACAAGAAGGAAGCCTCAAATGGAAAACACCTCAAGGTCCGCACACAGTTTACAGAGGATCTAAACAAATATAAACAGAAGCCGGACAAAATTTTAACTTTGGGCCGGCTGCAAAGAGTTACATTGCATTTGATGCAAACCCAACACAGCACATTTCCCAGTCCACGCCATCCCGGCTGTCGAGCAAGGTAGAAGCAGCATTATGCTATGTGGATGCTTCTTATCAGCAGTGACTATTTAAGAATCAAATGTAAAATGGACCGAGGAACGGCAAATCCTACAGGTAAACCTATTTCAGTCTGCTAGAGACCTAAAAATGGGGCGTGAATGTACTTTTCAGCAGGAGCTTGACTCAAAGAACAAGGCCAAGGCTATACGGGAGATGCTTAAGAATAACAAAGGGAAAGTCCTGACTTGAATACTATTGAGAATCTATGACAAGATTTGCTTACCAACCTCAGCAAGAGAGCTTACGGAAACTTGCTAATAAGGGGCAAATATTGCTTCAAGCCACTGAGCAAAGTTTGAAGAGACTTTGCAACTACAGCCAAAGCTGCTTCTACTAGCTATTTGCTGGGGTCTGAATACATATGTGTGTTTTTTTTTATTTGTTCCTCCTTTATGGTCACTTTCTAGCACAATCACATTCTGTTTACTTCTGTACCAGAGGGCTATTGTCTGGGATTTTTACTTTTTTTTTTTTGTTAACCAGGAGCGACTCGGTTTGCTCACCAACTGAGAACTGACTAATGTAAAGACAATGCAATTCCTGCTGTCTGTTTAAAACGGGACTGTTTTACAAATAAGTAAATAACCTTGTTATTAAATAAATAAATGAACAATTAATTTTGGTGACTTGATTTTACACACGCGCACGCGTGCGCGCTAGTGTTGGTTTCTGTTTCAGCAGTGTGATTATCCTGTTGGCTCGAGATAGTATACTTGTGTCTGAAATTATTGATAATCAAGGTTTAAAAAATGCATCTGACTGAGACTGGATCATCGTTTGTTACTGGAAAATTATTTGTTCAAACTGAATTTTTAGAGAGTGGTCTTTTACCATTGAAAATACGTATGTGTATATGTATATGTTGCTGAGTGTCTATGTCAAGGGCTTAAAAATCTCTTCAGTCAATTGTAATAGTGGTGGCCAGATCATTGATCATTTTTGCATTATAACCTGTTGACACACACACACACACACACACACACACAATTTAGTTGCTAAGCAGATCCTGTTTTTCTACATTCATCCACTTGTAAAGGATGTCAGGTACCTTGCTCAAGGGTAGTTGGAGTGGGTTTTGAACCAGCAAACATTTTCATACACACAAATAGCCAGTTTTTCAGTCGCCTGCCCACCTAACCTGTCTTTGGATGCTGAGAGGAAGACTGTAGTGTACTTATACAGTACATTCCTTGATTTGACATGTCTTTTCTTGTGTGAGAGTCACACTTGCATAATGATTACCGTCTCTGTTCAGTCGTTCATTTTAAATGTTGTTCTGTCCATCGATGTTCCCACAAACTCTTACATTTGTTTTACATGTCATTTTAAATTTATCTTATTGCAGACTTGAGCAGAATATACATTTTTAATTCATTTTTTGTAAGAGACAGATGTTCTGAATCATTCATTTGTCCTGTCTGTTGACTTAGAGGATGAAGTAAGTAGTTTTCCTGCTTGGAAAGAAAAAAAAATAGCCGCCACAGTGAAGCTAACAGCAAACTTACTCGGCAAAGACAAAGATAGACTTTATTTTTTTTTTCTAATGGCATCGTGCCATCCTGATATCAATGTTGCTCGCATTAGATTTACTGATCGAGTTCCGTGATTTAGACTGGGACTAAATCAAAACTGTGGTTTACGTTTAATTGCATTTTTTTGAGTAGAAGAAATAAGATACTTACAGAAAAAGAAAACACTATTTTACGAAACAAATACACAATTTTATCAAATAGCGGATTGTGTGTATGTGTGTGTGTGTGTGTGTGTGTGTGCGTGTATATACGTAAATTAAACTGTGGATAACTGGTATAATAAGAAAAGAATGAGCAAAATCGTACACAATAAATGATGTCATTATGATATGACAAAGCGATAAACTTGTTGTTCAAAGGCTTCATGAATGATACAGAATGCCTAGAAAACAGTGTTCATTCCAAAGGGATCCAAAGTAACAAGTTTTAATTTCAATTATTTTTCCTTTTGTTTATGTTTTATATTTGTTATGTGCTCCATAGCAACAGGTAATAACATAAAAAATAGTATGCAGATATTATGAACACCATTATTAAAATGTCGGGCAACTGAAATCCTTGACACGGACACAACAAAATGTATATATTTATATGACTGAATGATGGATCCAAAAGCCTCATCGGTCTTATTGGGTTTGCCATGGACCACAATGCTTTGGTGGCAGGCTCTTAATTACATTGTAATTGTTGTCATTTTGAGAATCCTTGAATAAACACAGCTGAAACTAAGAAAATCTTGCTGATTAATAAGCAATGAACTTTGGATATGAAACAAAGTAATGTGGGAAGAATTACAGTTCACATGGAGTGACACAATTGTTCTAGAACTGAGACCTATATTTTTCATCTGCAAATGTTTTTGTAATTTATCTCACACAATTTGGAATCCTTAACTGTGCTAACGTATCTTAGCACGTCGCTACAACTCCCGCCACCACACACTGGGATGTTGAGGTGGTAGCTCCACAAATCCCAGTCGCCTTTTGTGCCACCCGTCACTACTTCTACACCACTGGTTAAATGGCCCCCACAAGAAGCTCACACCAAATGGAGGAAAGGCAAACCCCTCTTTTTGGTTCTGTAAGCCTGCAGTTGCCGAGGAAACTGAGAGCTGTGCTCATCCCGGTCACAGTCGGCTAATGATATGAATTGGAACTTCAGCTCATTGGGCTCAGCCTGCACTTTAAAGACTGAGTCATATTTTAATTTGCTTAACAGGTTTTTACACATATTATTCAGAATAATATACAGTATATGAAAAGTAAATCTAATTATTATTTACTGATCAATTTGCATTAAATTAATGGTTGTTTTTGTCTCGTTTAGTGGTCCCGTTTTTTGACCTACAGATGGCAATTCACGGTTGCAGAGTAATTTTGTATTTTTAAAGAAGCATGGAGTAAAAAATTCTGCCTGTTTTTATTTCTGAATTTAATAATAGAATCACTTTTTTTTGTCCTTTTACCGCTGTGTTGCTGTTTCCAGAATCTTAACTCAAAGGACAAAAGGTCAATGGAAGAATTGTTACATTTTGATGTAGACTGAACATAATTTGGTTCAGCTTGCCAATTAATATATTTGAAGTCTTAAACTTTGCGCACATCATTCATTAGAACATATTCAAGGGTGAAAAGCGTTCTGAAAAACAATCTTTAAGTTAAGTGAAAACAATCAATGACGGGTGATTTGGGTCAACCAGGTGCACTGGGGATAGAAAAACATGTCACGAGAGTGTGTAATTTTATTTGACTCGTGTTCATGAATGGTTTTCATTAAAACATTTAACCACAGGAAACGGGTCAAAATCTACAGTGTGTGTTGAAATGGCTTCACTAAGACAAAATCAATTCCATATTAGCAGTGTGGGTATCAATAAGCACCGGTAAATAGACTGTCTGCACATAAATCAATAGTCTGACATACTAAAGTTCATAAATAGTTCAATAATAACCACAAAGCAAATGTTACAAAGACCATTCACAGTTGACAAACCTGCAACAAATGGCCATGAACAACATTAGTATTTTGAACCATATTTACTGGATGTTAATTGGACAATATAATAATATTTAATTGATGTTGCTCAGGCTACATCTTGACATAAGGACATAAACGGAGTTTTAAACTCTATAAAGAAGAATATGGGGACATTTAAAACTAGATGGCACATACCGTATGTGTATTTGATAATGGATTACCCATAACAGACCATAATTTACCTAAACTAACTCAATGATATGCTCAGGTAAAAATTATTTCACCAGCATTGTGTTTCAAACAGTAAACACCCATTGAATTTTTAAAATTTTATCATTTATTTGATAAATTTGGTAGAAACATCAAAAACATTGCCATAAATACAGCTTCAGAGTATGCCAGTATTGGTCTCAAGCAACAGGAACACATAATTGATTTCCATCCATGAAAAAGCTATTTTGTTGGTCAATCCAGTTTTACAGCCAGTTGAGCAGGGCAATGACATCAGTGACAACCTGAAGAACAACTTCCTCAGGATAAAACCACATTCGCAGTTGTTTATGCTTAAAAGGCCTTTGAAAGGAGTTCTGTTCCATACTTTGCATAATAATAATAATAATAATAAAAGCACACACAGATGGGAACTTCTCTGTCTATTTATGCATATGGCATTGTGTAATTAATATTTATACCGCCGTGTGAGGCGTTTCACATTATTCTGCTCTGATGCAAAAGGACGTGAAAATTAAAACAAAAACCTTACAAAACTTTTTAAAAGCTTCTAGGGGGACTTTCAAATACTTTTGCAATAAAACATGTGGCAAACAAAGACACGTCTGAATTGAATTGCTAAAAACAAAGTATAACGGGATCCTTCTTAATTCAGTTTATTTTAGTAAATTTTGATTATTTTGTACAGAACAAACGATTTGGGTATGTGGCAGAAAACATAGCAATCATCAGACAGATAATTAGTTAGTACAATCCTGAAGATATCAATGTCTGGTTACACCTGGAATTAAAGAAACTGTATGAAAAAACACCGTAACTCATTTCATAATATTAATGTTATAATTTACAATCAGAAATTTTTTTTTGCTAAATCTGCACTGCCAATATAAAACCTCCTGAAAAGTGTTTCCTGCAACTCAAGAACCAACCAACAGGTAACCAGCTAATTAAGAGCTCTAAGTTGTCAGAAAGAAAGAAAACAGATGTCATCAGTGGCCACTGACAGAGAGTCGCATATATAAATGAGTTTTAAATTACTTTTGCAACTATTCAACTCCACATCAATCCATTTGACCTCCACCTTCAATCTAGTGCACCTAAATGGATTCAAAGCTAAAGAGCAACGGTTCACGAGGAATAAAGGCAGGCAGCTCTGAAATTGCCTTTTTTGTTCTGTCATGCGCTGTTCCTGGAAATGGGAGCTGTATGCATAATTGCACCAGTGAACACTAATCGTCGGATTAGGGGATCTGACCTCCAAGAGTCTACTGTGCAAATCTTTGATGGACAGAGGGAAGCTCGACAAACACACCACGTGCCGGGTATTGCGAAATCTGTTTTACATGCCTTGGTGTCTGAATAGCTGCGGTGAACATAGACAGTGGGTCTGTGGCCTTTAAGAACGCTGTTTAAGTAGGGAGAAGCTGCCATCATCAAATTCAAGTGTCTGCACTTTGTTTTTTCACAAGCTGTCCCCTGTAAAATGATGCACCTTTTGTAATTAACGAAGCTGAACGCAAACATAAAAAGCTGCTTCAGTTGCTAAAATCATCTGTGTGAGTAATCATCCGATAACTTATCTTTGGTTTAGGCCATTAACATAAATTTTAGTTTAGAAAAAAGGCACAGCACATGACGCATAAAGGTTGATGAAAATTGCATATGCATATAAAAATCTAATATAATAAAAAAATGCTGCCATCCAGGTATTTATTTATTTTTTATTTTAATAAAAACTCGATTGTGTCCAAATCTAGTCCATCCCTAAATGTGTGGGTAACCTGTTCACCATTATAGATGGCTCTGTTTTTAATTTTTCAGAATGTATTTGGCTTGCCCCATTGCTGCCAAGAAACAAGAAAGCAGATGGGCAACTATAGAATGATGTTGTTTCTTCTCGAACACACACCACATCTTGCAGCTTCGCGAAAATTCAGGGCTATGTCTCATTGATCGACTAACAGGCCAAAGTGACTTTTCGGGGTCCTCAATCCATCACAATTGTTAAATTAATCCAGGGAACTAAAAAAACTGAAAACTAACCCAGCCACCGGTATTAACCGTTTCTTTTTTGTACATTATTCTCCTGGTTAAGAAGCCAGATAATATTCTATTCAGGAATTGGGTATCTAGGGGAAAATTCTCTGCTTTTAGTTTATTTTTATTTTTTTAGCGGTTGCATAATTCGGACAACTAACAATAGACCTGTGAATGTGCCAGTGGACTAAAGAAACAAAACAAAAAAAAGCATCATAAGCCTAATAGAGTATCTGTGATCAGTACTTTTAGCTCCTTAATGGACAGGGTATTCTCAGTAGGGCTCTTTCCTTTCCTTAGTTTAACCTGAAAAAAGCCTTTATGAGCATTGCTGCTTCCATAGGTGGGAGCCATTAAAAAATAATCACTACAAGATGGCCAAGGTTAAACTGAAAAAGGTGGGTCATGTCGTGGAATAATTTTGTAGGAGATGTTGTCATGTGGGTGGACAAGTAACCTGCTACAGTTCTTCTATTCCTTTAGCCATTCAAGAGACATTATCAAGGTGGTACAGAGATATATATTTTTTAATTGCCATACAGAAATACACAATTTTTTAAAACATTTTTCTGTATAAAGGATATCCCTGTTACTGCTTTAAATATGTAGCTAATGCCGTAAAGAATTTGCATCGTTGTCTGTTTTCACATTAGCTTCATTTTAAAATAATAATCTAAAAACAGATCACAACACATACACATTTAGACTACATAGCCAAAAGTATAAGAGCAACCCTTCAAATTAGTGGATTCGGCTATTTCAGGCACACCCATTGCAGACAGGTGTATTGAGCACTCAGCCATGCAATCTCTATAGAAAAACACTGGCAGTAGAATGAGCCATACTGCAGAGCTCAGTGACTTTCAACATCATAGGATGCCACCTTTCCAACATGTCAGTTCATCAAATTTCTGCACTGCTATTGCCGCTCTGGGTCAACTGTAAGTGCTGTTATTGTGAAGTGGAAATGTCTAGGAGCAACAAAAGCTCAGCCGTGAAGTGGTGGGCGAGTTCCAAACAGCCTCTCAAAGCAACGTCAACACAAGAACTGTTCGTCAGGAGCTTCATGAAATGGGTTTCCATGGCCGAGCAGCCGAACAAAAAGCTAAGATCACCACGCGCAATGCGTCGACTTGTCTGGTGTAAAGCTGGTCGCCACTGGACCCCCTGGACTGAAGAATCACGCATTCTGGATCTGGCAGTCCGACAGACGAATCTGTGTTTGCTGGATGCCAGCAGAACGCTCCCTGTCAGAATGCGTAGTTCCAACTGTAATAGGAAAACTTAATGCTATAGCATTCAATGACATCCTAGATGTCTCTGTGCTTCCAGCTTTGTTTGGGGAAGGCCCTTTCAGCATGACAGTGCTGCTGAGTACAAAGCGAGGTCCAAGCAGAAATGGTTTGTCGAGATTGTTGTGGAAGAACTATACTGGCCTTCGTAGATCCCTGACCTCAACCCCTTTGTGATGAATTGGCACGCTGACTGCAAGCCAGGCCTAATCGCCCAACATCAGTACCCATCAGAATGGAAGCAAGTCCCCCTCACCACCATCTAGTGGAAAGCCCTTCCAGAAGAGTGGAGGCTGTTATAGCAGGGAGGACTAACCATATCAATGCCCATGATTTTGGAAGGAGATGTACAACGAGTAGGTATCCACGTACTTTTGGCCATGTGGTGCATTTTTTTATAGGCAAAATGAAGAGGCCTACATTCATTATGAGGCTTTTTCACCATTAAAAAAAAACTTAAAACAAATCAAATTAAGATAATGCAATCACTCAAAGTATTCTGGACCTTCTATTAATTCACCTACGATTGAATCATTGTGTTCCAGATATGTCAATAAAAATTGTGTATTTAAGAGTAACACTACTCTGTGTTATTTGCAAAACAAGACTGTAGGGCTCATGCCCTCTCTTGGTTAAATCTCAGAGATGACCCTTCCAACTAAGGCAATAAATAAAAATGAATCGCTACACACCGGTCAAGGTGAAACTCCAACCGCGTCCTGCCGAGTGATTAACCTTCACTTCAAATACCAATATGATTTTACAGTTCGGGCCCACAAAGGCAATATACACTGCTTCTCTTTCTGACAAGTTCAGGCAAGAGACTATCAGGCACTGTAATCTCCCTCAAGGCCTGCCAAGAGGTGAGGAACCGGGACAAATTAGACACGTTACACCGAGGCAGCCAGCTCTGCTCCGAACAACGACCGTCTCGCTCAGCACTGTCACACAGATGACACAGGCGGCTGATTCAGCACTTTCCTTTTTTAGGGCGAATTGGGCTTAGCCCCTCGTGGAACCCCTCGCTGTACGTTTGTACATTTACTTACCCAAGCATGTGTTCGGCCATGTGCCCAAGCCCCAAAAAATCATTAAATTTTCAACGACCGTTTTGGTTTCTTTGCAATATACGAGCCCAGCTGGGCTGACTGCAGGAACGAGGTTAGTTTGTTCCTCGTTATGATGAACCATCGTGCACTGACCTCAAAGAAAGTCAAGTGTAATGAAAAGAATAAATGCTTAATTAACGTGCCGAGTACCTGTGTAAGCACTTTTTTTTTCATTTACCTTCATCAAACCAATGACTGTTTAACATGCACAATTCTCTAACTGGAACGTTTGGAGAACGTTAATATTATGCTTTTTGTAATTTCAATATTAATTAGTTGTTTAAGATTGACATCAGAGCTTCGTAAACATTCATAAATGGCCTGTTAAGAACATTAATACCTAGTAATTTCAATATTGCTATGTAATATATTAAGAGATGTATGGCAATGTATCTGATGTAGGTACTTCATTATGGCATAGCACTCAATATAATGTGTAATAAGACTCATAATAACCGGACATTGGTAAAAGGCCCTTAGGCCATTTATACAATATAAAAACTTCACAATACCAAACCACTCAATATAACCTCTAATAACTCTTATTACTCTTACTCTTTGTTAGGTTTGTAAACACTGGAGTGCCTTGATCTGAAAATAGCTACTGCAAAAAAGATTTAAAAAAAAAAAGATTTTCCATCAGTATTGGTTCACTGTTGACCCTTTCAGAAGTTTAAAATCTTATTCCTGCAAACCTTGTTTTGGCCTCAGGTTTTATCCAATGCCAAACTACTTAAGTAAGACCATGCTAGACATAATGCAAGGTCCAGCATTCCCACCATAACGGCCAATTGCAGTAAGTGATTCAGAAAGTTTATACGAATTCCTTGGTATAACCCATCTATGCAATTATAATGGCCTGTGTGCCAGGGGGTGCTGTGAACGATTCCTCAGTCAGCCCATATATAATAAT
Organism: Hiodon tergisus; assembly: GCA_025775045.1. Lineage (NCBI taxonomy): Eukaryota > Metazoa > Chordata > Actinopteri > Hiodontiformes > Hiodontidae > Hiodon > Hiodon tergisus. The sequence goes on along the minus strand of JAOVYW010000470.1, from coordinate 3,791 downwards.
GGTTGAGTGAGCCAGGAAGGGCCCCTGACTGAATCCTTACACTAGGCTTACAGTGCAGTTTTATGTCAGTAATATCGCAGTATGGTGGGATTTCTACATCACTTTTGTCATAACGTTTACCGCTAAGATGATATCAGCATGTGAAATGTGATATGAGGTGTTTGTGAAATTTCTGTAATCCCAGCTCCGTGCTCACGTCAAACAAAGCGTTACTAAGTTGAGTTTAGAAGTAAACACTAAACTTGGATTTCAGACTTACTGATTGCTGCGGCCAGTGATCTCCTCCCCATATGGCTTGGACAAGCTGTTTTATATTTTTAGAGCAATGTGCTGCTGTCCAGAAGGAACATTGTCATGCGGGTATCCAAATGTAATCATACTAAACCTTGTCCATCTGGTAAATAAAGCATGCAATTAAAATAGACATGTAGGAATAGATCTACAGGAGTATGCAGATAAATATTTCTAGAAAACCCTGAGCTTCCTTTATAGAACAATGGCACAAGTGTATTATTTTATACAACACTTTGGGACATATAGTACAATTTAATTAAAGACTCCAGGCTTTCTTTTTTATTAAACCTTGAAGGTTGATTGTAAGAAAAGATAAAATTCTGACTGGCTGTAAGAAACTTTTGTTCTAAAGAAGGAAATGTTCAATGTGCACCACAGCCCTGCACTGTCTTTAACATCAGTGCAGATAATGAAACCCATCACTAGGGAAAGATCTGGAGAAAAGGGCTGGCCAACATGTGTTTTTTAGCGTTACAGCTTGTCTCTAAAAAAAAAGAAAAGAAATATATATATAAAACCCAATTAATGAGAAATTATATAATGAACTATTGAATAGTTATGATTGGGAGCGACCTTTCGTCTTCAGGGCGGCTAGAAATGTCCATAGCTAAAAAGTTTACATACACCCAGCTTAGTTTTGATGAAGCACAAGTATTCAAGCACATAATATTCAATCAACCCTTAGTTACAAGGAATAAGAAGCTCCAGTGCATTTCCACTTACATGAGACGGAAGAGTTATTTTCAGTGTCAGAATCGTTTGACCCTTAGGAAGATATTATGTGGCACGTTTATTTTCACCTGCTCTCACAAGTAACTAAACAGACATGCCAAACTTTAAAAAATGACGACTACGGTTTCCTTTTTATGAGATTATCATTTATGTATGAGGGATGAGAGACTCCGTTACAAGATGTTTAGTGACAATTCAAATCTATGGTTCAAAAGTATCAATCCTCATCAGGCTCCATCAAATATAATCAGAGCTCACATCCTTTTCCTCATCCTCTCTTTTTTTGTTGCAGAGATAATGAAAAAGCTCTGCAATAAAGAATTTAAATAATTCTAAACAAAAAGGTCAAAACGGTACATAGACTTCCTTAGACTGCAATTCATCAATTAATACCTTCAGTGAAAAGCCCAGCTACCTAATGGGTTAATTACACAAAAAAAATAAACTGGTCTGAATAATCAATAACGATAATAACAAAAATAATAGTTATAATAATTTAAATACTAGTATTGGCTAGAGAAACATTTTGCAGGGTATTTTACTGCCGGAGGTAAATTTTACTGCCGGCGCAAATTTTATAAACGATATATTAAATCAGCTATAAATTACGGCATTGAAAACATTTTGGTATGGGACACATGGCAGGGTGCAAGGCTGCTTGGTCATGTGGCTGAAGTGGGTTGGACGCCAAGTGTTGGAAACAGTTTGTAAGCACATTGTGCATACTTTCCTCTGTCATGATGTTAAAACTGACAGGGTGGTGATGTCTTTAAATGAAGTGGCGCGAACAAGCCAGTGAGTGGCAGCCTGTGTGGTACTTACCACCGTCACACCATCTAAAGCACAATACTTTGCAAGACAAAATAAAACTGTCGATTCAGCCTCTGTTTTAAGTCTCCTCATCTCCCTCTACCTCACCTAGCACTTTAATATTATCCAGGATAAAATATCAGTAATAAAACAGGACTGCTTCATTATAAACTATATAATAGTTCCCTGGTAAAACAACGTGATGTAAATCTTTTGAAACCTTTCTTTGAAATACTAAATGTAAAATCCTTTTCATTTAGATACGAGGGTGTGTGTTTAGAAGATACATGCACAGTAGGGCCCCCAGGTACAGCTGATTGTTCCCTATAATCTGTCAAAGTGTAGACAGCAAGGGGGTTGAGGTATATTATACAACGTGTGCTCACCCTTGGTTATGGGTAATGGATAATAATATTAATAATACTAATGATTTTATAATGGAATGTTAATTTCAATAACGTTAAATAACGTTAATTTCACCAATCTACAAAATAATGTAAAATAACCAAATTTCAGTTTTTATTTTGATTTAGCACTGTTGAATCTCCACACATTAGAGGGTAAGAAAAATGTCACAGCACGTCAAAGGGCTGGTTTTTTAAATTTATGTTTTCAACAAAACATACATTTCTTAGAATTTTGCTTCGATGTGTATTATTTGATGTGCAATATTATTAATGTGGGGGAATTTACTCTGAGGTATGAATCTGAATCTGAAGTTTAATTCTTTGTAGATGCAGGTGTTGACCGTCCTCACATCACATCTCAAATTAATCTGTTTGTAAGTACCACTTGACAAGAAGTAATCTGAATCAACAGTAATCCAACAGCATTTGTGAATTGAGGTCACAGTTGACTATGCACTATACATTTTCAGGATACACAATCATTTTCCTCATCCCCCATTCTAATATACCTATCTTTACTAATTCCCCTTGGACGAAACAAAGTGACTGTCTCATCTCAGTTCTCGTTAGTGGAAACATTTCTGCCTGAAACATCTGAAAGGAGTTTTGAATGCTGGCCCTTGAAGTATGACAAAACAAATAACCGATGTATTCTCACCAAGTAGACACACATTTTTGAAGATGACAGCGAATTTTATTAATGGAGATTTCCTCTGGGTTATCACTCTTCTCTCTCTTTCTTGCTGTTTGCGAGGCCATGAGACAGATTCACTGAACATCAAAGCTACCATCAATCCAATCGGAGAGGTTGACCCATAAGAAATTCCAGACAGATGTAACCATCAGGACTGAACCTGTTAAATGATGTGTCCAAGTCAACACAGTGATCTGAGGAGTGGCTCAAAGTGATCAATCCAGCATCGGTCTGCCTGTGCAAATATAAAAATCTTCCCCCATTTTTCCAACTGCGTTAGTTAATAAAGAGCAGACAAAATCTTGAATCATATTTAACATTGTAATATCCTCAGAACTGTGCCTGCCTTGTTTTTGTGGCAACACAAAATCTGCGTGTGTATGTGTGTGTGTGTTGATATTTGTACAAAAGGTATTAGTGGTGCATTCAATATATCCCATCATCTAAATCATCTCAATTAGCCTTTTAATCTGTGTTTCAGCTTCAATAGTCTAATCTACTTCAGTGTTCAGAGTAATGGTAAATACATATTCCTTGTTATTTTGGCACCAAAGTAATGGATTTGAGTGGTAGTATTTGAGGCAGTGAGCCAGAGTAAAAGTGTAAAGTGGAATCGTACATCTTTTATCTAAAGTAATCAATAGTAATTGTGCAGCAGTACCGAAAAAGCAGGCTTGACACACTGCCAACAACCTGTACTTAAGCTTACTTGAGTACAGATTTTATACATTTTGCTGCTGCTGCTGTTGTTGTTCTCTCCCTCTCTATCTCCCTCTATCTCTATCTCTCTCTCTCTCTCTCTCTCTCTCTCTCTCTCTCTCTCTCTCTCTCTCTCTCTCTCTCTCTCTCTCTCT
>JAOVYW010000469.1:0-17483 GCA_025775045.1 Hiodon tergisus | reverse complement strand
AAGCAGGAAAGATTGGCATTTTATTTAGTTTTATTTAACTAAAGAAATTTTGGATAGCCAAAAGTTATATCGTTTGTTTAATTAACAGCAGATGGGGGCATAGCTCTCAAGTATTTGGATAAGAGAATTGTCTGTGTTAATCTTGTTTTTGTATGAATTCAGGGGTTTCAATATGGTTTTAAGTGCACAGGTGGTCAAATGTTTTTCAAAGGGTTTCATACATTGGTAAAAGAAACAGGGTATGAGGGAATAGACAATAAGTCAGTAAATAAATTTTTTCTGTACAGTTTTGCTAATGAAAGGGAATAATAATTGTTTCAGAAGCTAAACTAACATATTTTTTGTCACTATCAGTAACCAGGTGCGGCTTTCAACACTAAGCATCCATTAATTCCTATAGCCCACTGAGCTGATAAACAAAGCAAGAGGCAATTTTGTTTTTTTGTTTTTTTCAGAAATTAACATCTGTTTGTTTATGTTAGCCACTCCAGACAGCACGCCCAGTTCCACTTCCTCACTTGCTGATGGTGCCACTCAGAATGACCTCGTCAGCGTCCAAAACCCAGGTCCAAATGGTCATGACAGTCGTTTATTACCACCACTGTGGTGTTTCAGCTGCGTCCAACTGCCATCAGCTAATGCTTTTTTATTATTATATTTTTTTATTTATCTGCCCCTGGTCTTTACCACAGTGGCATGAGCTTATCATCACTTCCACAAGTGGGAGAAAATAACATTTGTTGAACCTGTCGTGTGCTGTGGTTAATTTGCTTAACCATTATTTATTTATACCATTCTCAAGACTTGCTAACAGAAGACTTGTGATATTTTTGAGAGAAATTTAGCTCTGTTCTTTTGGTCCATTGTTGTTTTTTTGTTTTTTGTGTTTTCACCCCAGCTCTGCCACTGATCCATTGTGTGAAATATATCTAGTATACAGTGCTCCATTGTAAAGCTTTCCTCTGCTATCGAGACCGTTGTCAGTCATTTCTTCCAATGCAGTGTACAACTCAGGGTGAACTTTGATGAACCATACTGGAGTGTGGACAGTAAAGAGAGACAGGAGGCCATAGATGTTCCACTCAAGTGTGTTGCGGTAAAATGTTGTGAAGGTCAACGAGTAAACGGAGGAGTGAGGAGTCTTTCTGTCATTTCCCTTCTGGTTGACTACCGTTCATAAAGAGTGAGATCTGGCGGGATTGAGGGGATGTTTTGAAAACCTAGTGACACAGTGTCACATTTGTACAGGAGAAACTCTGGGGAATGATGTGTCCAGAGACGTCTGTTGAAGAAACCTGCCTGAGCAGGTCTCCACAACGTGGTTCATGCAGCTAGCATATCCGTGCAGGCCCTCTGTGGGGAGTCACAGACTACCAGGTGATCCCAGACCTGTTGTCATCAGTCACTGAATGTCGCCAACTATCTGTCTACTTCCCACCCTCAAATCAAATGTCTGACCCAACCCTGCCAAATGAGGTTACATTTTCTTAAAAAAACACCTCAGTGCTGTCATACTCCTGCAGGACAGCCAATAAACAAGCCAATTTGTACTACAATGTAACTCAACATCAATTTAGGCTTGATTTAAGGTAAAAACTACTTGTGACTTTGTCTCACAGTTTCTCTAATTAGCTCCATATCATAAAGTAGCATCACTTATCATTGCTAAGAATAACACAATCTTAGCAGTTGCTCTCTATTAATAGCAATATGCTTTAATGTGGGCAGGTGGAGATCTAGAAGCGTAAAATTCACAGCTCAGCGCTGCAGCAGAACAGTGGAAAGACATTCTCGGCTATTTAAGTTGTTCTGACTCTACAGAGACCGATAAAGCAGTACCTCCTTCATTTCAGTACCTTTCCTTGAACTGGGCCGGGGCTGAGGATGTAACAGAGAAGTGTATCTGCCCTTGCAAACCAATGTGAATCTCATGTCAATTTCAATTTTACATTTTTACACTATTTCCTTTTAGATGTATTATCGAGCTGTTGCCCTCCGCTTTGCCATTCTCCATGTGCATGGTCTCCACATCAACACAGCGAGCAGATTTCCCGGTGGTTTCAACAACCAGATTCCACCATGGCTTTAGGGCTATGAACAGATTCCACCATGACAGGGCGATTTCAGGACAACAGGGAGATTCCATAACGGAGGAAGAACATTTGCATATAGAGCTCCACAACTATGGAATAGCCTCCCAAAATATATATGGGAATCAGGTACAGTCTCTATATTTAAAGCAAGATTAAAAACGTATCTATTCAAACTTGCATATAGTCAATAGGGGGACTGTGACAGTGATGGGATGGTGGCTATTAGAAATTTTAGTGATAAGAACCATTCCTGTTGTCGCACCATCATTGGTGGTCCCCCAATGATAGTTGGCTGGGTTCTGCCTTTGTGGGGCAGGACGGGTTCAGACCACCTTCATGGCCATGTGTTGTTTCAGGCGCTCACCCTCTTTATATGCTGCCATAGATATATGTAGCTGTGACCACTCATAAAGTTTAACTTTTAAAATTTTAAAATGATTTAACTTGAGATCATCCTGCTTCCATGGGTAAGCATTAACAATGTGCTATCTCTCTCTTTCAAGCAATCACCCCTCTCTTCCAGATATTACAATGTTTTGGAACTCCTCTACTGGAGGGCATTACAAACTATGGACATTAGATTCTTTAATTCAGCTCCTAGTGACGGCCAGTGCAGGATGGGCTCCCCCATTAAGCAAGGTTCCTTCCTGCCGGCCTAGGGAGTTTTTCCTTGCCACTGTTGCCACTGTCATGCTTTTGGGGGGGTCAGGCCTGGGACATATTGTATTTTTCGGTATGTAAATCATCTTTGCAACATGGAAACATGTGAAAAGCACTTCATAAAAATAAATTGATTGATTGATTGATTGATGGCACACCATTGACCCAACATGGTTCTGTTGTTCATAGATGAGTTGGTTTCTGCTCTTATTCAGACTAAGGTGGCAATCATTGTGCAGTCCTCTGTCGCACAGCATTGCCCAGGAGTCTGGCGGATCAAGTTGCAGCCCCCCAGGTAGTAGATAGATGGCAGAGTGTGGTTGGATAATTAAGAGCCAATAAGCCACTGATTACAGCAGCCCCCTGCTGTAACAAGGGAACACATTCTAAAAGCCATAAACGTTGGGTGAAGCAGAAGTGCGTAGGCACAGGAAGGGCAGGAATGGGCCAAACACAGCTAGGGAGGTTTTTATATGTATCAGAGCAAATTCCCTTCATTATTTAGGAGGGACTCAAAAGGATTGTAGCATTCCACTCCGGCCACCATCTGCTTGTTTGGAGTGACCAGCGTAACCGCAGACACTGAGTAGGATCATGATACGAACATCCTGGGATAATATGTGTAGAAAAATGCTAAATTGTCTCTTTATGTAGAGACTGTTATAATTTTCAGATGCAGATGATCATACAAAAGACCTTTTACAAATGCTTTAAAAGTCATGTACTGATTTAAATTAGCAAGATTCTGATTATATTAAGATTAACGATTATTGTTAATGATGGATCAAGTAAAAATGTGATTTATAGAAAAATGAACATTGTACAAAGATGGTCCATATTCTGTCTCCGTAGTGCAGATAGATCACAGCAGTCACACTCAGATAGATTTAATTGTTATACTAACAAAATAAGTGTCTGCTCTGCCAAAATAGACTGCTGTCAGTTTGACTGTTCGACGTGCATGAGTTTACCTCTCTCCCTCTAAGAGAGAGACTTTGATAATTACATTTTTGTTATTCAAATTGGGTTAAAAAAAAACAATAGTTTCTGGATGGTCAGTTTATAATCCCCGGGGGTGGGGACTGCCTAAGATCTGGATGGATGCGAGGGTGAGGTGAGCCCCAGCTGTGTAATCACTGAGCCAGGTCAACCAGCTGCTGGACGAAAGCAGATGACCTGCACCACAGAGCCTCAAACACAGACACACAAACAGAGCCTTCCATACAGAGCCTTTCACATGGAGCCTCACACAGAGCATCACACACAGAGCTTCAAACATAGTCTCACACACAACACCTCACACACAGAGCTTTTTTCCTCAGAGCCGTACATACATAGTCTTACATACAGAGCATTTCACATGGAGCCTCACACAGAGCATCACACACAGAGCCTCAAACATAGTCTCACACACAATGCCTCACACACAGAGCTTTTTTCCTCAGAGCCGTACATACAGAGTCTTACATGCAGAGCATTTCACATGGAGCCTCACACAGAGCATCCCACACAGAGTCCCATAATAGACTCACACAGAGAGTGTCACACTCAACACTGCAAACACTGAGCCTCAGACACAGTCTCACTCACACCACCTCAAACACAGTACTTTACACACTGAGCAATGACTACGCCATCAATCATGTAGGTTTCACCAGTAATGTATTTTTAAAAAGACCCATCAGAATGACAACAGACTTAAATATGTTAAAAGAATTATAACCACTGCATAGTCACTGTAACCAGTAACAAAATGCTTAAATTTTCCATCTGCATTCACTGGTGAGGATGGTAATATGTGTTCCTTTTTCCTTTCATGTTATGTTTAATTTTCCAATCCTCTGGCTCCTCTCAGCATGATGAAGAAGAAGAAATACATGATGTTGTGTTCAACCACTTTGTGTTCTCAAGCAGTTGTACATGGCAGGGAAATAGTTGTTGTGTTTCTGTTTATCCATCACATCACTGTCTAGTCACAAAAACCAGGCCAGAAATATGCCTTGAATAACATACGACATTTGACATACGATTTGATTAGTTTTGTTCATGTTCACAGGCAGTGTAACTAAGAGGGGATTTGTTTTTGTTTGTTTCAGGAACATATTTCAATGCATTGTGTAAGACAGGGTAAGCAACGTGTGAGGTTCAGTAAAATGTAAAAGTGTTAAAAATGCAGAGCAAGGGAGAGAAATGCTTGAATGAAAACTTGAAATGAAATTAAATCTGAAGGGTAGGCCAGGGAGGTCATGTCCTTGTCTGTGGATAAGAAGGCTAATAAAAGATAGACATTTAATTACCTCATATTCCAGTCTACATTTGGGAAATGTGGTTCTTTATTATCGCTCCCTTTCTCCAAATTCCGATTCCAAAAAATAATAATAATTTATCTTTCTTCACATCCGTCGAGGCGGGTGAGATGTGCCTGGAATGCTTTAACAGTGACTTTCCTGCATCTTCCAACTGGAGGCTTCAGAATTCCACGAACGGTCTGTGTTCATCGCCGGATGTCGGTTGAGTCATTTTTATTGGTGTGGCGCGAACACTGCAGCGGCCTTTGGGGCCTGCGGTGCCATCTCACCAGGAGATGATGAGAGGACCACGTACTGAACCGGAGAGCTGGAAGGGCTTGAAACGGGAACTGCGCTGCGTGCAATCGGAGGAGAATGGTTTATGTTGGACAAATGTCTGTGTTAATTCCTTTTTTCTTTGAGCTGAGTGTTTCGGACGTCAGCTTTTCGTATGTGTGATTTGATTGTCCAAATAGTCCTTTTAGGGTTGAACTAAATGGCTATTGTGTTCAACGCACTAGGTGGCAAAGCAGCCAACTTGCAGGCTTAAAGGGGCCATATAATTAGAAACATGTCCTTTTTAATATATATTTGCACACTATGAGCGTGATGCAAAACTGTGAAATATTAAAAATCATCATTTCCATCTCTAAATTTTACTGGACTTTTTCCAAAGTCTGCCTCAAATAAGTGTGATTTTGGGTTCTCATATTGACGTTCTTTGTTGTTGGTGCTGACAGGATAGGACAGCGAATGGCAATGACACACAGGAGTTACATAAATTGTGCAGTGCCTGACTGTAAGGTCCCCAATGTTTCTATGCACCGTCTTCCAAAAGGCCTGTCTTTGCGTCTGCTTTGGCTGTAATTCATTTATGGCAGGGATCAAATGCCACTGCTGTTTAGTCTGAACCGGCGTGTGTGCACAGCACATTTTTTTTATCAGACTGCATCAAAAATAATGTGAAGTACATGGCTTCGCTAAAGGCTTAATCCTCCGACCTGGTGCTGTCCTATAAATATTGCATCTGGCAGCAAACAATCAAGAAGTAAGTTTAAGAAGTAAGCTAATCATGGACATGATATCGAGATTGCAAGCTAGATTATTCTGCAGTTAGCAAAGCTATCTGGTGCTAGTAAAGTAGTTAGAAAACGTAGGTAATGAAAGTTTAGAGGGGCTTTTTTTGAACAAGCTCGCTACAAGCTCAGTCTTGGAGTCGACGACTTTTGGAGTTGACGGTTTTTAGCTCCAGGAGGGAATCGTTTCTCTTGTCTGTTGTGACATTCAGCAACATGCAGCAACATTCTCAGTGCTTGCTTTAAGTGAACCTTTTTGTAGCTTAAAACAAATATTCCAGTTTTAAAGGGGCTTGGGGATGTTCTTCTTTCTATTCTGGGTCCGAGTGAGTCTCAGCCATTGCTAGCCATATGTGATTTTGTTTAGGTTTTTGTGATGCGTTGCGGTGAAGGGGGACAAGGAAGCACTAACAGAAATACACAAATACACATCTTCCACTGGTGGGAACAGAAATATACATATTCCACTGCTGAGATGATGTGGGAAGAGAAACACACATCATCCACTGGTGGGAGTGGTGTGGGAACAGAATCAAGCCCCTGTTCCACGGCTAGTGTGACTCCCAGCATGAAGTCAAGTTCAGAAGGAGAGTTGGGAAGGGGATGACAAGACAGAAGCCCAAACACCCCATTGTTCTTAAAAACCTCTCACCATTCTTATCATTATATTTCCTTTTGAAATAATAAAACAAGCCTCTTTTTTCTCCTCTTCATCTCATAAAGAGACCTAGAGACACGTTTGCTAATAAAGGATAAACAAAATATATATATATATTTTTTTTTTTAACAATGGGGTTAGGTTTTTTTCTTTTTATGTTTTGGCAGATTGAGAGCTTGACGTTTGATACCTGATCTGAAAATGATATCCCCCACACTATTTATATGATTTTGTGACGGTGTGATTTTCTACAATCGGATAGTTGACAGGGGATGTTCTAGAGTATCTCTTTAAGGGGGACAGCTGAAAATGGATAGAGGTATGGATATAAGGACATGGCAGATTTTTGGTAGCGTGGGGAGAGGTGCATTGATTACCTGGGAGAAAAAAGGCACTGGGAAAAACCCTCCACTGCGCCAGATCCAGAACCATGAGTCCAATATAACACCCATGAGGGTTCCGATGCAATTGGGAGCAGATATGTCTCGTTTAGATTAATAATGGATAGTTGGGCAGTGTGTTCTGATTTCGCCGGGTCCGGGGAGTGATACGAACAAATGATTGAATGCTCTCAAGGGTTACACCGATGCAACTAAAGAATCTTTTGAAAAAGAGAAGCCATGTAAAATGAAGAGAACTAAAGCTATGTTACCAGCAAGGAAAGACATAAACCAAAAGTGAGGCAAAAATGAGGAAGATGACTGGAATACTTCTATTGGTTGATTAAGAAAGTGGGTGGGATGACGGAGCTAGGAGCATGAACCCATCCCTGATTATATGATAGGACTTTTAAAAAGGAGACTGGTAATCGTGTGGCAGGCATTGGGGGTGGGATCAGAACTGTCTGTTGATTATTGGCATGGGTGGGTTATTGATTTGTCATAAGAGTTTTTGTTGGTTTTGGAAGGTTTTATTTTGAAATGAAATTGGTTTGTGTATCGTTATGTGAATATATTTTTCATTTTTCAAGGGATTGAAAGTGATTATTATAATTTAAAACAAAATTAAGTTTGGTTCTAAGATTTACATCTAATTAATTTACATTCAATTATTATAAGCAGATGAAGCTTAAAACCGGGCTTTTGTTTCAGTTGAGTTTGTGTGAGAACTGTTTACTATAAACTACCTTCTTTTGACTTTAAGCACGTACACATGTGACTAGGTATAGCAAGGCAGTTTAATTAGACCTTTTACACATTGCACTGCCAGCCGAATTTGATAATATTCAGAACATGGTATTTGCAAAATTAGACCATTTACAGACAATTCTGAAGCAGAATTAGATTGTTTTCAGATTACACTGTCGCCACTGTCACATTTTTCAGGTGAATTAGGAGCTGGAAGAAATGCAATTAGAAACACATCAGGACTGAAGCAGGTTCTGAAGGACAAGCGTGAAGCTGGTCCAGGACAGCGGCCCACAAGGTTTTTGCGATTCGTCTGGGAGACCCAATGCTCACAACAGGTCACAGCGAGAAGTGCTGGACGTGGTCCGAGATGGTGGGAGCTTTCATCAAAGCACATCTGATTATTTTTCACAAGATTTTCCTGAAAGGATGTTATGATTTTCTTGATGCTTGGTGGCTGGTGATAAATTAGGCCCTTATGATGTCATGCAGAAAGCGGCTTGCTAGACTTCCCCCGCAGTGGAGATGAAGGATGCCCTCTCCGCATCCTCGGCCCGACAGGTCGCACTTCCCAGCAAAGAACACGCTTCCTGAAAGTCCGTCAGGCCAGGGGTCAGAGCAGCAGAAAAGTATTCGGCTGCCAGCGGCAACGCCCCAATGGTCCCTTTGTCTAGTCTCCATTGCTCGATTACACAGACTGTTGTTCATGACATTGAGGACTTAATTTCCATGGAAAAAAAGAAAGAGAATAGAGGTACAGAGAGCTTCATGGAAAGTCAGAGATTTGGATAGAGGGACACAGCCAGTGTGTCAGTTAATTCTACTGTTGCTATTGTATTCCCCATAATTAAATATTCTGTTTATGTTTTTGTTATTCCAATAAAATCAAAGCAATAAAGAAAAAGACAGGGGGGTGGGGGAGAAAGAGGACATTGTGTGGGTGTGTACGTCACACTATAGTGAGCTGGTATGAAATAACAAGCTAACAAAGCGTTTCTTGTGATTTACAGATTTCTGTCCACTTCTCCAGATTGACATATATTATTCTCAATCTCACACGCACACACTCACACACACACAAAATCACCAGTCAATTGCTATTATGCTTATTTAACCACATACAATATACCGCTAACTAACATAAAACACCACATCATTTTTTTTTCTTCTTTTCAGCAGAGTGAGGAACTGTCCTGCATTTCCCTATCATTTTGGGTGTAATTGTATGAACAGAACAAGCGTGTGTGCTTTGTTTGCTTTTTTAGCTCGATCTCACTCTGAGACTGTATTTGTTGATTAGGGTTAGATTTCCTGCTTTGAAATGTGATCTGCTGCAGGAATGTGTATGCAACACCACTGAAGTGGAAACCACTGCAGCAAAGGCAATGGTGAGACACTCCCTGTCCAGACTAAGCCACGCCCCATGACCCTGGAAGAGACTACATTTGCAGAATGTACATTTTCTGTCTAGCTGGCAGAGCTTTTAATGAAAAGTTCACTAAGGACAACATACAACCGTCCTGCTTTGTAGGTTGGCCCCACCTTAGAATATGTGACTGAACTGTAAAACTGCATTATTATATTGCTAACAAACATTTCCCTTTTTATCAGGAAAAAAGCAGTATGAGTAAACCACATCTCAAACTCTACAGCACCCTTAGGTTGTGGGTTTAGGGTAGAAAATAGAGAAACTTCTGATGGCTTTTCTAGTAATGACCTCTAATTAGGAACAGTGCTGTCCCAGTGATTAATTCTATTTAGGGACAGTGCTGTTCCAGTGATTAATTCTAATTAGGAACAGTGTTGTTTCAGTAGTCAGTCAAAACTTCAACTTAACTAATCATGTGACTCAGGTACCTCACCAGTTATTATCTGCAGCTGCAGTTTCAATCCATATACCAAAGCTGCATAAACACCTGTCCAAATGGCAAAAATGTGCCTGATAATCTGGAGAGATCATGATATAGATTTATCAGGAAAAGAACATTTACCTGGTATCTGCGACATCGCTTCTAGGTCTCTGGAACATGCTGGGATTCCCCAGTGCAAAGCAGAGGGTAGAAATATTTACGGGAAGGCAATTTTCATAAACTCCCAACCAATTCAGCAACACGGCTTCTATCTGTCTTCGCTGATCATCCACTGTCTTTAGGCAGCTCTAGTGGCTTTCCCTCTCGGTGTCTGGGTGGTGCGGACTACACCAACATATCTTCCAGGCTAGGGGTCTTTTAGAGAGCTGCGGAAATCTGAAGGATTTTGTTTGTTTTATGATGCACAATATATCAGGTACTAGTGAAATACAATTGATCCATTGAATCGAGAATCAAGTTGTTGATTTTTTCATTGAGCTGCACAGACCAGCCAGAGCCGGCTTTAGCTTATTTAGCTACCTCTAGTTTCAACAAGTTTATAGTATAGCGATGCTAAAATCAGGAAATGGCTTGAGCTTTAGATAGATACTTTTTATGTAGCTTGTCTAACACTGGATATTTTTGGGATAAACTCGAAAGGGAACAGTGCTATTCCAGTGATGAGCTCTAACAAAAGGACAGAGCAGTTCTAGTGATAAAATCCAACTCCCAAGCCGCTGAGCTCAGAGGTGTCTGGTTCTTCTGTCTGCTGCCCTGTCTATCCAGGGGGACCAGCAAGGAGGCAGTTGCACTCTGTGGTAAAGGGATTGCTAACTGTGATCTGATATCCTGAATTTTCCAGTGCTATATTCATTTAGTAATTTATTCTTTCCCTGTATACAAGTTATCAAACAGAGCTCCTGAACTCCAGCATCCTAAAATTCCCAAGGGCTTTTTTGACTTTGTTTTGGTGGGTGGTAATTAATTCTCACTCTCCTACCCCCCCTCATTGTTTTTCTTTTTTTTGGGCGGGGGGGGGGGGGGGGGTAAGTAGTCTGTCAGTGTTTTGGGGCACCTCCTATCTCTGACTGAACCGTCAATTTGTTCCTTCTCTTTTTCCCCTCCCAGCTTTATCTCTCATGTCAGTGGTGTTGTCAGAGGTAGTGATGACGGACTCAGTTTCCCCCAAGCCAGGCCACACTGTTGTTTTTACGCTGACGGCATTTCGCTGGCCCTGCTGATGTACAATACTACTGATTTGCCACTTCCTGTGCAGACCAGACAGCTCACTGTTTTTTTTCTTGCCTCTTATCGCTGCCTGTCATTAAAGGGGCTTGTTTTTCTCCTGAATTTAGGGCTGATCTACAGCTATAGGAAAGGAACGGGCTCAAATCGAACTTTCATTATGACTTTCTCGCCGTGTTTGGGCAGAGCGAAAAAGCCAGATTGTTGCGACGATTAGATAAGAATGTTGCAGTGAGTTCTCCAGATTGGTGGTGGAAAAGGAAATGCCTATCTGATGGGATTTTCACTTCAGGTTTGAATGGAGAGCTCCTTTTTTTCTGCCCTGAAAGTGTTTATGCATCTCCAGTTCTGTCAGTTGGGGGGCGGGGGTTGGTCTAGGAGGTTTGTAAACAATGGTGGGGCGCTAAAAATGAGCGTTGACCCCAGACACGGTGCTTGCCTGCTCACGCCACTCAAAACCTGATCTAGGGCTTGTGTGAAAATCCCCCAGCATTCTTTCAGTCCCCCGGTACCCGAGCTGTTCCACTACTCACTTTTTTGTAAAGGGGGGAGGGGGGGCTATAGTAACTGCCACTCATTGCTTCCACTCCACCTTATCTAACTTTTCCTCTCAGCTGCCCCTCTCTTTAAAAGCAATTAACCCCTTCAACCACTTTTCTGGCAGAGGCTGTCGTACGTCTCAGGTATAGGTCTCTTAAGTTTGAACCTGGCACAAAATGCTTTTTTCGACTCAATAGTAGCACAAGAAAGACTGACATTTTACTTGTTAACCCATTTTATCAACTCAGCTGTGGCCATTGGTATCAAGTAATAGAAACACACATTATTGGAAAACAGTCACAGTTTAATTAGGTTGGGTGGAGGATGAATTATGTGATTTTCCTTCAAGAAAAAAAACATTGAGTACCATGTTTGTAGTGAGAGAACTGATATTCTGTGGCAATATCTGCCATTTGCTATTTGTAATTCAATAAACTTACACAATAAATGCAAAATTTAACAAAAATCACAAAGCCACTGGCGTCCACTTTAGTGTTTTGTCTTGGGTCTCTTTTTGCTACATAGCTACACAAAGCTACACATCAAGCAGAGCTGTTCATTTCAGTCACATTTAATTCAAGTAAGAACGAATGAAGAGACAAGGCTGCTAAAGATCGGCATCAGAGGATCAGCACAGGGCTTACAGCACCAACGATGGGGCGCTCAATGGATGGATGAAAAGGGACGAATGGGACATAAACTGTGGGGATAAAGGACAACTGTTGGTCTGGGTCATTTCTGTCGGCCTGTCTTGTTTCTTGGGGGAATGTTGGGAGCCTGGAAAGCAGTCACATGAAGTGTTTGGCCACCATAGTGGCTGCTTTAATTCAATATATTTATTATGGCAGCCCCTCACTAAAGATCCATCTATAAACACTCAGGACTGTAATAATCCAGGTTCGTGCAGCTGGCAGAAGTGAGGCTTCTCAGGGATGAAGAGAGGGCACGACTCCTTCAGTATATGGGCCTGGAGCACGCTGGTGGTTTTAAAAAATGTGTGACATGAAAGTATATTTGATGAGGGGGTAGGGGTGAACTTTCTTTCCTGTTCTGATTGAATTGCAAACAGGGTAGGAATGCACTGTACAGGAGCGTACACATGCACATGCCTTCAGGGCTGAGTAAACCTGAGGGGCAATCTCCCTTACCCAGCCCGCATCAGAGAAAACTCTGGGAACACCTTTCCCTAGTGCTGGAAAAAATGAGGGGCCCAGTTGATCTTGCTATTTCCAGCCCTCACCTTGCTCAGGCGACGACTTCACTGTTAAAATATTTGTCATTTCACAAGATAAAGGAGATGGCTGAGAGCACCAAACGAAAAAGGTGATCTTGGTAAATTGGCATACACAACTTGTGTGAAGGCCGAGTAAATTCTTATCCCTCTGCCAGCCTTGTTTTCTTTCTCAGGTTAGTGGAAATGAAATCCCAGCTGTCCCACTTTCTCCCAACCATGCACACATGCACATGCATGCATCCTTTTAAATAACACACACACACGCACACGCACAAATATGCAAATACACACAAGTCAACTTCTGTTTGGAATAGGTGATACTCACAATTCTCTGTTGTGCAATAAGAGGCGTGTGTGTTGTTTTGATCTGTGGTGCACAATCCTGATTACACAGACAGCAGCGAAGGTTATGACATTCACACCTTCTGCACAATGTTTCCGTGGCTGGCAGCTACTCATCCGTTTATTTTTATCTCCCAACAGTGTTAATTACACAACTCTGGCATAGACTCCTTTAAAGTTGAGACCTGAAACCTTTTAATATGGCAAGTTGTAAATAGAAAATGATGTCATCTGTAAATTAGCCACTGTCAGATTTCAGCCAATCTAGGCTATTTCTGAGCCCATGGGCCTTTGCGTTAGAATCAGATTTGCTGCCTGTAATACCAAAGTATAAGGTCATCATTGAAATTGCATGTCAATTAAGATAAGAAGAAAATGCTTTCTCTATCTTTTTGATGTTTAAGATTTTCTGTTCTGCAGCAGAACAATGTGGCGGAAAAGGAAAAGTTGTTTACAAACACAAATGGCTATTTTTCCTTTGATCACACCATGCATTTCACAGGGTGTAGCGTAGGGTTGAGTGTGCAATTTTAAAATGACTGCAAAGCTAACTAAAGAATTTTTAAGAATTTTATTATATTTTATATATATTAGCTCTGTGGAAATCCACAGAATAGTTGAGTCAGATTACGACTAACCATATGCAAATTGCAATAAGTAATTAGAAATACTGGACATGGAAACAGAGTAAATTTCAGCAAAATGAATATCCTGAGGAAAATATGAAGCGTGGAAAAGTTTGTCTGTGAAGACATCATTGTTTCCCTTCCTCAGTGATTTGTTCTCAGTGTTGAATTGCAGTTACTTCTAATGCATCCGTATGTTTACAGGTGCTAGCTTAAGTAAACCCCTTCAATGTCACATATGTAAGACATATTCACATCATAGTGGAAGAGGGAAATAAGAAAATCGCAAAAGGAAAACATATCTCAATAAAACATGAATGTCACTTGTCAGCCCAAAGTGGACTTAACCATGCTATCAAAAAATTATAAATAAAAACAAACAGCAATGCAAGACAAAAATTCATAAATCACCAAACGAAGAGTGACATTTTTGCATTAAGCCTACACAAAATATTTAAGAAATTAATAACGCATTCAATGACAATTGGTCCCTGTGGTAATTAGCCTCGGAAAGAATTGGCCCCACTGCGGCCCGTGACTGAGAGGTCTGAAGGGGCCCTTGAGTGTAGCAGGCAGCCAAGAGCCACCCTCGAAAGCCCTGAAGCTGCCCCGACTGACAGGCAAACTGTGGGGCCACACCCGCAGTAAGGGTCTCGTTGTTTTACTAATTGCACCACACTCTGGTGCTTGAAATGTATTAAATATAATGCAAAAACCAAGTCAGCTCCAATTATTGGGAGAAAGTACGTGAGAAAGTATGTGAAAGTACGGTGTCTATAAGCTTAACTTTGGTCATCATAATTTACTGATTGTTTACTGATGTAAACTGATAATTTTCATAATGATTGTGGTGTTTCTACTGTATTATCTTTGAACGCTATCTGAGTTTTTCTCATAATTCAGATTAATCTGATTAAACAAAAAATATTTCAATAAAATAGAAATGTTTGAAATTGGTTTCTCTAAACTGCATCGAAAGGTTTGCCTTTGAAAAGTATTAAACAGGTTATCTGTGGCAGCAGTGTAGTGTCATTACAGCCTGTCTTAAGGACAGGCCAGTTTGGCAGCACTTAACCAAGAAGGCTCCCTGGGGGATTTTTGATGTCTTTTCATGTCTTTAATTTCCGGCCAATTGAAATTCCAGGAACGCTTTTTTCAATGGCCTTTTGAAACCACATTACAGTCTTCTACATGTCAAATGCTCCTTTTGAGATTTGTAAGTATTGTTTTTATTCCATTCTTGCTGTGAATTCGTCCAAAGTTTCAAACCTATCTTGGGGAAAGCGTGTGGATACGTGGGCGTTGCAATAAAAGACTATTCAGGGTAATTTAGTTATGAAGTGGATAACCCTGGACACATCAAAAGGCTCTTCAGAGAACTCTAATCGAGCGCAGTGTCTGTCTTCTCCCCAATTTGTTATGAATGCAACTCACATCAGAATTTAAATAAGACAGAAAAAGAGAAGATTTTCTGTGGTTTCCCTTGTTATCACAAGGTTGAGGGTTGATTTACATTTATAGATGTTGTTTCCTAACTATTATGCTCAAGCTACAAAAACATTATAACTACATTGAAGTCATGAGTGAGCTATAAATCATGGGAGGACATGAATTTGCTGTGGTGGGATCTTCCCTGACCCTCAGAAAAATGACACAGGAGAGCAGTGAGCACCAAAGTTATTGAAAGGCCGAAGGTTAGTAATGAACTGAACGGGGGATAATCTGAAATTAAATTCCTGAATAAAATCTACAAAAGATCTCACACAAACATGTTATTTTATTTTATTTCCTCTTCATATGTCCCGACATTTATTAACACCACTGTCATATTCTATCCGCTGTCTATTCTCAAATACTTGACGTTGACAATATGGCAGAGTAACACGGTGGAGTACCAACCCGGCCAGTTCTGGCACCTGTGTTTTATTTATTCTAATGTTCTCTTGTTAATATATGTTTTTTGCTTTTCTCCAGAATTATTGGTACCCTATGTAAACAGGAACAAAAAAGGCTGTGAAAAAATTTAATTGCTTTTTCTTACACTCAAAATAAGAGGTATGTTTTAACCCTTAATTATTTTTAATAGTTCAAATGAAAAAATACATTTTTATCAAGAATATTTTTTTAAATTAAAAACATGAGTGTCACAATTATTGGCATCCATGACTTCCTTTTCACTGGGGTATAAATATGAGGTGACATACAGGCTACACTCCCTTGGTCATCCATCAACATGGGAAAGGCCAGAGAACACACAAATGAAATGAAACAACAGGCGATGGCTATAAAAAGATAGCCACATGCCTGAAAATGCCTACCTCAGCTAATAGGGAATTCATTAAGAAATTCAAAACAACTGGAGCAGTGATGAACCTCCCTGGAAGCGGACACAAGTTTATTTTGCTTCCATGCTGGTTTAAGGAGCAAAAAAATCTCCAAGGATCACAGTTGGAGAATTGCAGAAGTTTGTTACATCTTGGGGTCACCGAACCTCCAAAACAACAATAGATACCATCTTCAAGCCAAGAAGTTTGCCAGAGGAAAGACTCTGCTGTCACCAAACCACAAATGTAAGGACCTGGAGTTCGCTAAAAATCATTTGGACTTTGATTAGAGCCTGGTCCTATGGTCTATGGGACTAAAATTAGAACTTTTTTGCAACAAACACCAGAGGTGGGTTTGGCATAAAAATGACAAATGCTCATCCAAGCATGAACCTAATGGCTTTTTTTTACTTCCAAAGGCCCTGGGAACCATGTTTGGATATATGGCATCATGGACTCCATGGAGCACCAGAAGAGTTTAGCCCATAAACTGGCTGCCTCTGCCAGGGCGCCTCTGCCAAGTTCTCAATGGTCTCAGACACTTCATGTGTTCTCACGCTTCATCAAACATTATAGGAGACACCTCAGTGCTGTTAACTTGACAAAGGGAGGGTGCACAAAATACAAAATGCAGATGTGCCAATAATTGTCACCTGTATGTTTTTGAGAAAAATATGTATTTCTTGCTAATATATTAGAGTGCCGATCATTTTGCAGGGCACAGCATATAATTTAAATTTTTCTCAAAGTATGATAAAGAACGTTGTATCTCTGAAAAAGATCAACGTTATTTAAAACATGTGTATTTAAAACATGTGACTGTGTGTGTTTGAATGACTGTATCTGTGATTGTGTGACTGTGTGTGTCTATATCTGTGAGTGAGTGAGTGAATGAGTTGGTGTTGTGTTGCTTTTTTGAAGAGGCCTGTTTATGCTTCCTGCCTTTCTGGTCAGAGAGCTGATGGTAATTTAAGTGGAAACATAGAGCATGCTGTAGTGTGGGGCTGACAATGACACAAAGCTCTCGCTCGTTGGCTCTCCACCACAATTGTTCCTGTTTGTCAAGAGCACTTAAAGGGAAATACAAGCTTCCGTCTGCGGAATGGTCTCAATCTGCTCCATAACAGAGACAAGATTTACAGCATCAGATCGTGCTTCTATTTCTCTTCTCCTAGTCAACAGGAAATTTACTGTATCCAAAAAGCTACATTTTGTGAAAATAAACTGTAGACTATTCTATTATCTATTTATTATCTATTATCTATTATCTAACTGGGTATTAATTTCACCCAGAAAATGTTTCTGGCGTACTTGTATTTAACAAATATCAACCATTTTCTGATTGAAATTTTTCCAACAAACCTGTGTGCATAGGCAACATGCATATTCAATTTCAATGAGCTTATTGTATGTACATGCA
>JAOVYW010000468.1:0-13954 GCA_025775045.1 Hiodon tergisus | reverse complement strand
CCCTGGATGGGACGCTAGTCTGTCGCAGGGCAGGAGCCAGACAAAGGGGGTGAGGCAGGTTACTCCCTGGATGGGACGCTAGTCTGTCGCAGGGCAGGAGCCAGACAAAGGGGGTGAGGCAGGTTACTCCCTGGATGGGACACTAGTCTGTCGCAGGGCAGGAGCCAGACAAATATAATTACACACTTACAGGGCCTTGTGGGAATTATGAAAGCGAACACATTTCCTAAAAACTGATTTGAGTTCTGACAGGGGCACCAGCTTTCTTTTACTTGCTGTGTTGTGTTTTGTGCCATCGTGGGCTCATCTTGGACGAGAGCTAATCACTACACTTCTGAGGATCCTTTCTCTACACTTCTGAGGATCTATTCACTACACTTCTGAGGATCTAATCACTACACTTCTGAGGATCCTTTCTCTACACTTCTGAGGATCCTTTCTCTACACTTCTGAGGATCCTTTCACTACACATCTGAGGATCTATTCACTACACATCTGAGGATCCTTTCACTACACATCTGAGGATCTAATCACTACACTTCTGAGGATCTATTCACTACACATCTGAGGATCCTTTCACTACACTTCTGAGGATCCTTTCACTACACATCTGAGGATCTAATCACTACACATCTGAGGATCCTTTCACTACACTTCTGAGGATCTATTCACTACACTTCTGAGGATCTAATCACTACTGAGGATCTATTCACTACACATCTGAGGATCCTTTCACTACACATCTGAGGATCTAATCACTACACTTCTGAGGATCTATTCACTACACTTCTGAGGATCTAATCACTACACTTCTGAGGATCTATTCACTACACTTCTGAGGACCCTTTCACTACACTTCTGAGGATCTTGTCAATTTTAATTTCCATTGTCATTTCAGCTCTATGTAATTTGTAATGCATGTGATGCATTAGTAATTTAACGCATTGTTATAAATGTATACTATAATTGCATCTGTGGCCCTGAATTTCATTACTGCTTGATGAGATCAAATTTGGCATTGCCCATTAACACTTAAAGTAAAAGTGTGTTCTCTTTATATTTTCTCAATAACAGAAAATCTGAAAAGCTCACCAGATGTTGTCGTTTCACTGAAGCACTTTCAGATTTCCCAAAAGACTTCCGTAAGTGTTTTCCAACTGTGTAGAATGGAGATCATGACAGAGCCATGAAGCGGAAACACCGCAATCCACACAAAAACACCTGGCCTAACGTTTTTATGTCGAGGCCCAAACTCTGCATAGGGAAATAACAGCAGCACCATCCTCTATTTCCTCAGTGCCATGTACAGTACCGTCCACATGCGCACGCATGTCGAATTATTCCAGTCCCACCTGGCCAAATAGTCCCTCACCTAAATAAACACAGGCTTGCGGCTCCAGGGTTCACCCTGGGTTATTTCCAAGAGCTGCATCAATATTCACCTTTGAAATGACTATGTAGGGGTACTTGTTTCCCTTCGCCTGTGACCCAGTGCGATGGCAACCATTGTGCCCCCCTCTCTTTCTCACTGCTGCTGACAGGGGAGATTGGTGGAGTGCACCAGAGCTCCGACTCGATCCAGAGCTCCTCGCCTAGCGGCTCTCTCCAACTGCATGAAAGCCACTTCAGCCTGCATCAAAATAAACAGCAGTGACAAAATTACGTCCATTTTAGTCCTGGGATCATTCACAGTTTATTTATTTATTTATATGTCTGTGTTAGAGGAACCAAAGGGACCTCAACTGGTGTTTTTACGAAATGTTCTATTCTTTAAAAGTAATTTCTTTAAGGAGATCAGGAGAGGAGAGAAAGAAAAAAACCAAGGAAAGAAAAAAGGGGTAGGTGACTCACAAAACCTTCTCTAAGTGACCACAGAAAAGGAATCCATTCCAGACCATTGTTCGTGTATAAATGTAATAGATAAACAAAGATGTTGGTGATCATCGATTTGCTAATGCTCCAAAGTTTCTTCCAGTATCTTGCCTCTAGGTGATGGTTGTTTTGCAGGTGCTTTGTAGACCGGTGGGCAGCCAGATATTCGGATCCAAAAACCCTGACTGACCACAGTACTGGTAGCCTCTGGGATAGCTCCACTCTGCTCCTTCTCAGATAGCAAATAATGGGACGCTAAAAGTTTAAAAGAAACCTGTTTTTTCTGTGTTTGGTGGGCAGCGGGCACTGGTCAAATAAATTCTATTTTGTATCTATTATTATTTATTACATATTAATAGCAGTGCATCTATTTATTTTACTTGGGAAAATCAGGCGTAGCGTTGTATTTTCACCTCACATCTGCAAAGCTTGTCTATTTCTGGCCCAGTTACCACAACTGAGATCTATTTATTTTATCGGTGACCTGGCAAGCAAAACCAGGGTCTATTTTTCTTGGTCGGTGACCTGGCAAGCACAACCGACACATCTTCTTCCTATGTCATGCTGCAGAAGAACTTCGACCGATGCACAAGGCATGAGGAGTCAGGGATGAAAGGTAGTCTTCGTCTCATTCAGCTTGGAAGATGATAGCTGTTTGTATCCATGCAAAGCGACAGTGCAAACATCCCCGAAACTGATCCCCAAAGAGTAATCACTTTATGCACTATGAGGACATCCTAAATCGTTATAATCAGCTAGATACACAGTATTTCAATAACTGTAATTTGATTTTAAAAACTGAGGCGCATGTCTACGGCAGGAATTGCATAAAAGTTCATGTTTTTATGGTGCAAAAATAAAGATGTACATGATAAAATAATGTTCAAACACTGCAACTCTTTCTTTGCAGGTGAAAAAATGAATGCGCGAGAATTGTTTTCTTAACTGCGTCACGTTCTTAAATTTCTTGGATTGCAATGTTTAGATTGTTTGTGCAGAGTTGGATTAAAATAAAATAATTCTCAGGGAGAAATAATTCTGAAAATTGTGTTGACAGAGAGAACCATTTATCATTCCCATGGTTCTGTACAGAGATGATTTCATTTCTTATTTATTTCTCTGAAAATAATAATAATTATTAAATAATAAATAAATTAGTCACAACCTCATCATATTACAGCTTGGAGGTTAACAATAATATCCAGAGGAAATGGTGGATATCAGGGAAAGATTTAATTCTGTTGGTACATGTTCATTATATATCCATCTAAAAAAAGATTTTCAAAACAAATAATTGCCCTTTCTTGCCATTAGACAACTTCAAGTTTTTTGGTTTACACAAACACCTCGATCACCTAGCAACCTACAGCAAGGCCGGGCCCTGAAATGGAAAATTATCCCTATGCAAGAACCAGGCAAGCTTCTGTGTTTGAACAATTCAAAACGATCTGTTATTTTCGTCTGTCCATTCACGAGGCCCGACGTTGCATTGGCTCTAGCACTGAACCCGCTTTGTCTGCATGTGGGTTTTCTACCACTGGGTGATAAAAACAAACCAGAGAAAAGTCCACCAGAAGCGATATTGTGTATGCACTTACTTATTATTAAGTCTATTGTCAGCCGTCTGTAATTAAACATTTAACCCTGGGTTAAACATCAGTCGCCCTCCACCTGCCTCAGTCTTTTACTGCTAATGCTAACTAATGCCATCTTTCACCAACACCTCCACAAAACCATATTGTAATGTCAGTCCCCTTTCAATGAGGCTCTCGGGTCTTGAAACTTGTATAAACATATTTCTCAGTCACCTATATGAAAGATATTAAACATCGAGAGTGTATCTTTTATGCTATTATTTTAATAACAGTGTAGTATTGTTTTCATATGCTTTATGTCAGGTTTTGCCTTTGCAGTCACATCCAGTTGTGTATTTGTGCGGAGTACATTTCATTGTGTTCATCACACCATTTGTTGTTAATTGCACCTCTTTGCCACAGTGTAGTTTTTGTCCTGGGCAACTACCTAAGAATGGAATGATAATGGAGTTTCCTGACCAGAAACAATCACCAGTCAGTCATGCACCCCCGAGAATAAAGCCCTTCTCAATGCAACCGGCAGAGGCCGTTCATCAGATGTCGACAGGTTATTCTTTGTAAAAAGTTAAATGTACTATCCATTAAATCACCTTCCCACAAAGCTCCCTCCACTCACTTTGAACCGACTCTGTGGGAAGCACAGGTCTTGTTGTTGCAATCATGCTGTTTTCTGTCAGTCCAGAATACCAGTTTATTTCCTTAGTTTTTTTTTTAAGTGAACCTATCTGGCAATCTTCCTTTTTAACATTATATTTTTGTGTTTTGTGTTGACATTGTGCTGTACAAACATTTGTGGTGACAGTATTGTTAAGGAAAATATATCTGATAAACTTTGACCAATTCAGTGAAATGACAGACGACATGCCTCTCGCTGAGATTACCATCTATTTGTAAAATAGAGCGGCGAGGGCGGGCCATGTGCTTGCAGAAAGTTGAATGTGATTTGGTGCACTGTCCCCTCCGGAAAAAAACATTTATTTGGTTAGCCAAAATAGTCAATGGAATAAGAACTGATAACACGGAAATGAACCAGTCGCTTGACCTAATGTCATGTCATCTTTTTAATAAGGTGACTCTGCTGGAGTAACTCTATGCAAAAATGCAACGCTCTCTGGAGCCTTGTCTGAAAACCGTTTGAGAGACACACAGTGCACATGGTAATTATATTCCTGCGCATTAACATTAATGTACAGGGTGGGGGGGAAAACTTTTGGCTATAAAACAAACACTGGTAGGGTAGCTATGACAATTGGTGTGATGATAACCCTTTCTCAATGGCAATGTCACCTGTTAAAATAAAAATGTGACATGTGACACTGGGGCTGCGACCAAATCAGAAATTTGGCCGGGCTAATCGCACTTCATAAAACTGCATTTTAATAACCTTTTATTTTTATCTGTAGAAAAACTGAGACACTTGCCAAAAAAGAAAAAGAAAAAAGAAAATAATAAATTTAATAAGTTTTTGATTTGGTCTCAGCCTGAGACTGCAAGCTATTTGTTTGGTGAGTTTGCTTTCTGTTGTACAGAAGTCAATGGTAATGACGTTGTATCATGTGATAGTTTAAAAACCTGACAGACACATTTTTTTAATCCAATTAAACTGTTAAATGCAGACATTGAAAATGTCACAGAGTTGCCTCGATTGTCTAATAAGCTGAGTCAGAGTTTGAGTGCAAGCAAATTAGATCAAAAAGGAAATCGTCTATATTAGTTCTTTGACGAAGCTAGTCTTGAAAAAAAAAACTGCTGTAGAAACAGATACAAAGATGTACCCTAAAATGTTCAAACACATGAAAATGAAATATGATTGTAATGTAGAAGGCACGTGTGAATTGTTCTAGGGAAAAAAAACAATCTGTAAATCAGGTAATGGTTATTGACAGTTTTTCTAGACAGTTGATATGCAATTGGGATTTGCAAATTGAATACAAATATTTATGACGCAATGTGTGTGCTCTTTCTGCAACATTTATGCTGAAGAACTGTATCGTGGTCGTCCAGTGAATGCCATGCTATTTCCAGGATGCACAATGGCTACAAGGCTTCACCCGAGTGGTTGATCCTCGTAATTAAGATCGTGCTTATAAAAAAAAACACTACAACTTGTGCGAAACAAACAAAAACTTTTTTTTTTTTTTACTGATATAGTTTTTGAATTAAGTTCGAATCCCAAACCTAACCTTCTCCACGATGAATTGGGATTTTTTTTTTAAAGCGCTTGTGCGAGATGGGCTTGCGTCTGAAACCAGCGTATTCACTAAAGCACCCTTCCTTGGAATGTAAATGGACTAAGAGAACATTCTGTATTTGTGTTTATTTATCTTATTTTGTTTAAGGTTGTCAGGGGTTGTCAGGGGAGAGAATGATTTGTGTTCATCTTTCTGAATAAAATTATTTTAACCCACGCTCTGCTTCTTGGCTAACATCTATCAAAATTTTGGTTGCTAAGAGACAGTTGGTAACAATTTGCCAACGGGGGCATGGATTAGCCTGCGTGTTTAGGAGAGCGCCTTCAGTACGTATCTAGAGAATTTAATTTTACTGGGAAATGTTGGGATTAGTGAAACAATGCATGCGTTTGTCTAACCGTGATATAATTTCACTAAAACTCATTGAAGGCGCGGTAACATATTATTTAACACACGTCACATAAGCACAACCACTGAATTACATTTGCTAAATATCGTCTGGGTGAGTGACGTTATCCAGTGACTGTATTAAAGTAATAACAAGTATTCCTTGTACAACATTTGCTGTCACGTTCCTGTTAAGAGAATTAATGTTATCATTACCCTTAAATTGAGATTAATAACAGACATTTCCGTAAAATTAAGTCCCCCTAGATTCAGTTAGCCTTTGGCAAAGTGGGTTAATGTGTTTAAACATTATTTCACAGGGCAGCTCAAGAGGTCATTAGCTTTCTATTTAAAAGGATAAAATCGAGCTAAATATCACATTTTCTATTGTCAATCCATGCCTGCTGGGAACTTGTTATGAAGTAGCTGTTCACTTTTGGTTGCGATATGAAATGCCATTCAAGCGAATGCAGGCTCTGTAACAGTTTGCAATTTAATTGGGTTTTCTTTGAAAATTCTTCTTTATTTATAGCTCTAGCTTTTTTAATTAATTGAAATAACTGTTATTTGTTTCCTGTCTTTTAGAGGAAAAGCTACTCGCGCTACGCAGCGCAAATACGCGGGAGCTGTCCAGTGACTTAGGGTTCTGAAACCACCCCTCTGAACCGAGCGGTGAAAAAATACTGTGTCAGTGTGTCTTTACACGTCTCCCCATCTTTGCATTATTCGGAAACCAGTTGTAATGTGTTGTCATTTAAATATACATGTAAATGGGGTTAACAAAGTTAAAATGATAAACAAAAGCATTTTACTCATCTCGATACCAATATTTAACATTAAATAACAATTTTCTGTTATAAATAACGGTCCAAGCAGATATCGGACAGTTGTGGACTAAACTTTAAACTAATAAATTACATTGTTTTTCTTGTATGATTGAGGATGTGCCCTGTGATATCCTGGTAATTGAGTGATAAACAGCATCGGCGAAGTGACAAAAGTTAAAAGACGTTTAGCACAGCCTGGTTATATGCACAGACGTGCTGCAGGTTTGATCGGAGCTTCGGAAGGAGAGGGAGCGGCAGGGGCTGCCGTGCGATTGGTTAAATGTATATGACATCACTATGCTGCCTTGGTGCCCGTAAACTGTTAAAAAAATCATATCCTTACCGACGACAGGCAAATCTGGCTAAGTCTAAACTGCCTTCTTCTTAGACGAAGTTGGTTCTTCCGCTTGAGGCGTTTTGGTAAACAAGTTTTGGTGACCAAAGTGTGGAATGTTGATCCCTTTAACAATCCATTAACACTGTTGTTGCGCGTTATCAATCGAAAATGCATTGTATATTACAAAAAAACACGGAGAAAGATAACATCCAATTTCACACCCTCGATGGGTAATATATTAGAGTAGGATTTCGAAACGGATTTTTTCTTGGTTAAGCGTCAGGAAAACCATGCAATATGAGTGGCGGTAACATCACAGGAGCTGATGGGCTCGCGCCCTGGAACTTCAACGGTGAGTAACTTAAATACTTAAATATCTCATCCCTAAATATGTAAGATGCATGTCGCATTAAAAAAAAAAAGCCTTTCTCCTGCACAGAAACGTTTTTTGGACTTGAAAAAATAACTAATAAGTAATATTTTTGACTAACCGTCAATCATTGACAAAGGAATCATGAAAACTGGATTAAACTGATACTATAACAAAAAGTAAACACAGATAAGCATCATGTTTTAGACTATTGAACCCAATAATGTACGTGTTTATGTACCTAGATAATACAAAAGGAGACATGTGCTCAAGCTACCCATCCTGAATCTGAAACTCCTGTATTTTAATAAGGAGCATTGGATGAGCCGGAAATGCAATGAAGATGTTTAGAAAGCCAGATCTGACATTACAAATCACAATAAATGTATGTCATAAAATAAAGGGAAACTTCGAAGGAAATTGTGTTAGTACATCTGGGATTTTCCAACAACCCTCAACTGGCATTGCAGGACCAGGGGAAAATATTATCAGATTACCATTAATGTCTGCGTAATAAGCCGATTTCACAGCTTCTTGCTTTTCGACAGGGGTGTTTTTCACACATAATTATTTTCTCGTTAGATTGTGTTTGATTTCCAGAACCTAGTCCCATTTAATTTACTGTTGTTACGAAGGGCTGTTGTATAGAGCTAAACGAAATTGCGTAGTGTTCTATATAATATATATACTATGTATCAATTTGAGTAGCATTTATTGGTGAACGTTTTAACGATCGCTTCTGAAATAACTGCTTAACCGGTATATAAACCGTTATTGATACTTTAAGAACTTCAAAACATTCGCATTAATACTGGTAACATTTAGTAACTTTTTCTCATATTGGCTACTTTATTGATTGATTTTTAGGTCATGATTGCATTGTGTTCTTGCGAACTGCTCAACAGACGGTGTCTTGACGCGCGACATTTGAGGCATCTAGAATTTTAGAACTTGACAGCAAAGTCTTAAAAGTATCAGTAATACCTTTCACAGAGTCGATTATAACAGGGTGAATTACATTTGCTTTGCAGCGTTCTAGGAAATTCAGTAAGAAATGCATGTAATTAACGTATCCATCACAAAATGCAGACCATTTTAATGGGAGAAAATGCAAGGGAGGGGTTGAAATACTTTTATTTATTAACTAGTTATTTATTAAGAAATTACTGACATGTATTTTATATTTTTTTAGTGGTGGACAACCCATTTGTCTTATTAAAGAATAAATGTAATTTATGTAATTTAATGTAATTTAATTTTGCCTATGATGATCGATATTTTTATATGAAAAAATAACACATTTATACACCGTACTCAACGTGAACACCTTTCTACATAAATCAAAACCATTGCGAGCTGACGATGCGCATCAAAAAAGATGGTTAACCTGCCCTTTCACTATCGCAAAAACTTCTGGCCTCACTAAAAACAATAGCGGTGTCTGTTTTGCCCGATTTACTTTTTATTGGTAAAATTAGCATCAGGATTTAGTTACGTTCCAACAGGCATAATTTTATTGTAAGTTATTTTCTTCCAACAAACCGCTCATTTCCAAGCACCATCTCCTAAACTCGGCAAACTCTATCATTTATTGTTTGCTGTTTTTTTAAATCAAATTTGATGTCATGCCATTAAAAATAAAATAATTTTAAAAAATTTCACAGAACAATAAACTAATTATATCTTCTATGCCATAATAATTTTGTTGCTATGGTGCCGTGTATGTGACTTCTGCACAAGGATGGACGATTTGTGTGATTGCATGACTCATGACGGCATGGAATGGATCAATTCTGTAAATCTTGTGAATTCCTCTGACTGATGAGCTGTCAGTCGTTTAGCCTCAGTGCTTTCTTCTGTTGAGGAAAACGACTTTATTGACTAGCAGCGTTGTCCGTCGTGGTTATAGCGGACCCTCAATGGAAATACACCATGAAATGGTGCTCAAACGCATCTGGGAAATCCATCACTTACCTCCTCTGGTACATGACAAGCTATGATTCAGGGGTGCGATTTTCAGACGCTCGAAAAACGATGCGAACATCCCTTTTGGCAATTGAGTATCATGCTGTTCCACCCCACATGTGGACACAGATTCATTTGGTTCGAGGGAAGGAGAATACGATTTAGAGGACATCATTTCAGTTACTGGCAATGACTTTTGAGGCATATTGGGGAAGCACTGAAACTAGCCAGACAGTGCTGTTCATGACTCCTGCTTTAAACGGAAAACTCCAAGCCTCATTGAAATGCAAAGCTCTCCCTGCTGAGTGTGAACGTCCTCTGAAATTAACATTTTGACTGCTGGGATTTACATCTGCGCCACGACTCAAAACTGTACAAAATTAGGCACCCTGATCTAATTAAATGTAATTACAACCAGGACAGCTCTGGCTGGCTGTTCTCTTTCGCGGCTTAGTGTGATGTGGCTTCCCTGGGCACAGGGGGAGTGTCTCTCATGCCATACATCTCAAGAGCAAAATAAGTGTCTGATGTCTGTCATTCAGACAGGCACTGCCCCTGCTCGATTAATATGACCTGGCAAAAGCCAAACCACTGGACTCGGAGGGCTGAGTGGGGCTCTGCAGCAACAATCAAAATGAAAATCTACAGAAAAGCAGTCTTTTGTATCATGGCCTGGATCGTGTGTTACGCCCTGTGTCAGCAACGTGACTGAACAGCGATCAGCTATGACTATGACGATTAATGTGCACGAATGTGAAATTCACAGCAAGTATTGCAAATAGGGATGAGTTATTCAGCAAATCCTCTCTGGGAACGTGACACTTTTTGCCGAGCCTCCTGCAAATTGGAGACATATCAAGATCTTAGAGGGGCAGACTGTGGTTGAAAAGCTCGGAGCAGGTAGAGGTCTGTTCGGAAACCTGGCTGTCTGTCAATACTGTGGGGATGTCTTTTCGTCTTTGAATGAGAAACATTTATTAAAAGAGTCAATGAGGATTGTAAACCTACGAAGGAACAATTTTCTTTTGATAACATGCAAATTTACAACATTGTGGGGACATCCTGAACAGCTGCTGTTAATAGAGGTGCACACACATTTCAGATCCCTTATGGTGAGCTTAAGTAATGTAATTGTAATTGTAATGTAATTATCATGAAAAATTGTTCGAGACTCGTCCTTATGGAATTGATATATTGAAAACGTATTGAAACCGTACCTGCATCAAAGGACCCCCCCTCAATTAGCTTGAGGTCCTCAGCTTTCTATCATATCATATCTTTCACTATTGATGTCTTCTTAAGGATCTTACCTGGCAACGCAATGCCAAAGGAATTTATAATGCTGATGCTAATCAATGCTCAAGGAGGAGGGTCGGTTCAGGACATGGATTTATTTTTCATTTTAGACACAGGCAAGTCTCATCCTGCTCTGAGTGGTGCTTGGCTTCTTTAATGCTAATTGGATAAGCTACGACAAACCTGCACAGTGGAACTTGTCATACAGTATGTCAGATAAAACCAGGCGTGTATAAACACTGCTTAGGTTGCTCTTTGGCGAATGAGAGGATATCAAACAGAATAATGATAAAGAAAATATATTAACAATTACTGTGATTGGTTCAAATGGGAAGGCAATCTAATGCCCAAGGTTTTTTATGAAGATGGAATTATATTTTCAGTTTAATTGTAGTGATCTAACCAGTAGGAACATTCAAAATGACTGTAAGTGACCTACGCATTGCGGCAAAAGGAATTTTCACCAGAGTGGTGTTGTGAAGGGCTCAGGCTCTTTCGACAGTAAAAAAAAACCCACATGACTACAAATATAAACCTTAAAATGCACATGGCATTGTACCAATACCTAATTTCAGTTATATATCAAATGAACTTCATTTAACTGGCATTTTTGAATTGCGCAAACAGAAGCACTTTTGGTGTGGCTTCTTGGAAGGGTATAAAAAGTCACTCTCTGTAGCTTCAACATTCCCTTATGTACTGATATTACTAACCCAAGGTGCATAATGTGTTTCAGTCATATTTAAATGAACAATTTAGTTATGCAATTCAGTGGACGTGCATAATGCAGGGGATTGTGGGTATAACAAATGTTACCACTTTATAAAACGCAATTAGAAAGATGAATAAGAATCACTTCCCATTTGTGAAGAACTTCTCCCTCTCATCTGAACCAAGGGCTTCATCCGCATGGTCCAGTCTGGGCTGAAACAGCTGGACATTTGGAATTAATGTCGCCAAATAAAATTCGCAAGTCTAATCAAAGCACATTTATTTATGAATTTTCATGAGCAGTATGGACGGCTCACCTCACAAGGTCGTTTACTTTTTTCGGGGAAGGCGGAAGGTGAAAGAAAGGGACTGGTGTCTCTGGATAAATTTGGTCCAGGACTGTGAGGGGAAACCCATGATTTGGGGATGTTTTTTATTTCTTCCAGTGGTTGAAACCCTGATTTTGTAGTTCTGTAGTGAAGTCTGAAGAAGTATACAAATTCGCCTTCTAGGCTAATCGTCTTTTTGTTACGTTTTGTTTTCCTAGTCAGATTTTTAAAATGATAAGGTTATAATGAACAATGTGTCGAGCACAGTCGCAGGGCACAGTCAAGAACAAGAACAAACTGGGATGCGAATGAATGGAAAGAAATTGAAAATGTTTTATTCTGTCAATATACACCATCCCCCTAATAAAAACAATCCGGGTTATGTAGTAGAGAACAGTTCTGCTTTTCATAATAAAACGTATGTATAAAAGTGAACTAGATCTGTAAAACTAGCCATAGTCTGAGTACGTGTTTCTTTAACAGAACAAAACCCTTAGGATAATACTTTTTACAAAGATACTTTGCATCAAGGTTGGTATTTAAAAACCCCAGCACAGGTGTTGTATAAATGCAGCCCCCAGGGTTTGTATTGTTTTAAATTTGATCACTAAAGATAAGAATCTAACAAAACTGAAGTTTGGTCTTTGCTAGGACACACTCCAGCTCTAAAAAACCAAGTATTCTGTATATGAGTCCAAACACATAATTCCACCTGAGGGTGTAACTGAGTCTAGTTTCCTGGGTATTGCATTTGCAGCATGCATGCGGCTCGGACCGCCAATCACAGCTGTCTTCACTGATGAATGCACTGATGAATGCACTGATGATTGCACTGATGAATGCACTGATGTGCATTCTGACATTCTATGCAAAAGGGAATACTTTTCAAACCATTGTGGGTATTTCAATAAGTACAATAAGGTAAAAACACGACTAAATTAATATTTAAATTATCAATAAATAGTAATGGGATAAATATTTTATATTTAATAACAACTAAATTATTCATAACACACTGACGAAAGATTATTGTGAGCTTTATTTTACTGTATTATTTATGTGTGAACCTTTTACAGACTGTCAAAATAGACTCCTGAAGGGACTGTCGAAGGGGAATAAACTGCATTACAGCCAGATGAACCCTGGACAAGAACGGTTGAACCATTACCTACAAATTATTTAAACAGGCGCTCCAAAGTGGCAATTTATCAAAAAGCTGGGCACACAGCGATTGACTGGTTTCCACGTTGGCAAGTAGGAGCTGAGGCTAGGCTGCTGAACCAAACAGAGCCCGAGGTTTAGTCACCTCTGAACGTGAGGGACGGGCGGAACAACAGGACCAAAACAAGCGCTTGTGAGTTGGGGAAAGGACACGTAGCAAGGTCAGCATGCCAAACAGGAAGCCACACTGTCCAGAATCCACTGCTCTGGCGTTTGGCTGTAAAAAATGGGGCCTTAATCTGACCATTTGAGGAGTGTTTAATGCAGAACTGGCTGAGAGTGTATTTTAGCCAAAAGTATGTGGAAACCCTTTCAAATTAGTGGATTCGACTATTTCAACCACACTCCGACAGGTGTATAAAATCAAGCACACGACCATGAAATCTCGGTAGAAAGCGTGCTGAAGAGTTCAGTGACATTCAACATGGCACTGTCATAGGATGCTTGTCGGAGGAGTCATGAAACAGGTTCGCCAAGCAGCCACACACAAGCCTATGCTTACCATGAGTAATGGCAAGCAACGGCTGGATTGGTGTAAAACTTGCCGCCATAATGGGAGAGTCCTATGGGAGATCACTTGGTGACTAACCTGTGGGAGATCACTTGGTGACTGACCTGTGGGAGATCACTTGGTGACTAACCTGTGGGAGATCACTTGGTGACTAACCTGTGGGAGATCACTTGGTGACTGACCTGTGGGAGATCACTTGGTGACTAACCTGTGGGAGATCACTTGGTGACTAACCAGTGGAAGATCACTTGGTGACTAACCTGCGGGAGATCACTTGGTGACTAACCTGTGGGAGATCACTTGGTGACTAACCAGTGGAAGATCACTTGGTGACTAACCTG
>JAOVYW010000466.1:0-15000 GCA_025775045.1 Hiodon tergisus | reverse complement strand
CTCACAAAATCAACAAAATCCCGCCAGTTTACAAAAACAATACAATTCGAGCACAGGTAAAGTATACAGCTGATAGTAAGCAAGCCACGTCAGTGTCAACCGGACTGCCCTTCTTCCACACGGGGAAATTAATCAACTCAAATCAGGTCAAGTTTCGGCTACATCTCAAATCGTAGTCCTCTGATGAGCCGCAAAAACCAAGATATTGACGCAGATGGAAGGCATGCAGTCACAGTTAGCCTACGGAGTGTGTCGCAATTCAACCGAAACCGTCCTCGTCTAAAGTCTAACTAGCCACCTATTTGGAAACGGGGAAAAAAGGCTCTCCACCCAAGTCCGAGAAAAAGGCCTCCGTCTCGAGTGTGCTGAAATGCGATTCCGAAAGAACAATTTTAAATGTCGTGTATGTTTAACCACCGTGCAACACCACACCTGACAGCTTTGATATCAGCGCCTCCGCAGCTTTAGTGAAAATAAACAAACGAAGAATAGAGAAACGGAACCTCCACTTACCCCTCACCTTAGCAGCGGTTCTTTGCTCGGGAGTTCCGGCGTGTTGGTACTTGCAGGCAAGTCGGCTAGCTGATAACTAGCTAGTGTACGCCTACCAAGCTAGCAATATATAGCAGCAAGCCATCTAAAACCGACAATTTGGACATTCAAAACACGCTAAGAAAGCTATATAAACTGTTGCAGTTAGAACAGCCAACATTTCGAACACAAATAATACCCATAAAACGACAAAGAATTCGAATTCATATTATTAAAAAAAAAAAAAAAAAAAAAAAACAAACCACATAACCCCAGTTCAAGCTGACCTGCGCAAAAACTCGGAAATAGATGTTTCGAAGAGAAGAAATCTTCCAGTCCCAAAACAGTTCGGTCTTCACGGGTTAGCCGAGCAGCTTCCACGTTCTCGTCATCGTCTACATTTCGAAACTACCCCGAAATTACACTAACAGCACATAGTTAGAAATTGTGTGCTGTAATTCGGTGGTTGCTTTCCTGCAGCGCAAACCACTGACACTCCACTGCCCTCAATCACGAAGTAGGCTACGTACGCCACTTCATATAGCGCGTAGCGTTCTGACGTTCATTACTAGGGAACGCGCCCGCAAGACACTAGCAGGGACGCGCAAACTGAGACAGGGGCATACTGTATGCTTGCCATTATTTCATTAAGAGTACAAAATATGTTTGTCTATTCGAGAGCAAGTTACGCGTTGTTAATCTATTCATTCAAGAGAAAATCACCTATTGCGATTCTGCAAATGTATTGCTTTCAATTCTCTTTGTTCAAGTATTTAAAAGTGTTTATAATTCTGAATTGTTTTTTGTTTTTTGCAGTATTGGTAGCAGTGGTGGTGGTATTGGCAGAAGCATAACTGGCTGTCTAGGATAAAAAATAAATAAAAAATTATATATATATATATATATATATGTCTTGAAGATCTTTTTGTTTATCAGTTCCATGAGTAATGACAGATTGATACACTGACATATTTACACCGCCAGACGAAATCAGGACTGCGGTCCAGAAACAACGCACGCAAGGACCGCCTTCCGAGATCCACCAACGCACAGACTAATGCTGGCCTTGCGTCGTGAACCAGCTTTCGTTGGGACTTTACAGGCATCACGTGTGCCACACACAAAGCCATCTGAATAATTGATCTCGCTGTCTTCAGGTTACCCCCAGGAATATTATCTGCTCTTTCCGTCATTAAAAATACACAACTCTCCTGCCAAGGGGATACTTTGCGTGTCGTTCCTTTTCACCAGGTGTCAGGGGAAAGGTGCACCTGCCTCGGTGGGTGCTGAGGAATGTGATCCCGAGGATTTGTTTTGATCGGGCCAGTTTTGATCTTACTTCATTGTTTGTCGAGGAAATCACGTGGTCAAAGTAAATGGCTCTTATCTTGGCATGAATGAATGTGGATTTGAATTTTTTTAAAGGCCTGTTTTCTTTGCATGTGACCCTGTGATTTAAAACCTTAAGCCCTGGGAGAGACAGCACCGGGGGTTTCAGCGCAGATATTTACTTTCTGTGCTTCTTCTGTGAATTTCTTACCATTTTCCCAGCTTTCCTGGACGTAGTTGACAAGCCTGGAGGCAGGGGGTGAAGCCGGCCACATGTAGTCCAGGCCGAGGAGGAAGTGGAGAGAGGACCAGGGAGGCCCAGGTCTGTCTGGGTGTTTTATAGTTAAACGCCCGAGGCTGGCAGGATGCAGGGCCGACGTTGTTTGCGACCCGTCTACCTTTCGTGTTTCTACACGCCACACCTCCCCCGAAAGAGGGCCAAACCGAAGGCGGGTAAGGAGGAGGAGCAACCCAGCCGAAATTGATAAGTAAGCAGTTTTACTGTTCTAAAATTAGACAACTGATTAAATGAACCCCCGCGGCTTCATTAAGTTAAATCGGGCCCTTATACGAGTACCGTATTCTCGGCAAACAATCCACGACAATGTGTATTTGCCCAGCTTAAACCACACAGATATGTTTACCTTGCATTATTAATAAGAGAAACGGCGAGATGCTGAGGTAGGGTTACAAAACCTTATTCGGGTCAGCCCCACATCACAGCTTGCTATCTTTGTCCTCACAACACAATTTGTACAACCTTACACGCCCCATTTGGGAAGCGACGTCAAGTTGGCGCAGACAACAGATTTTGTCATTATTCAGTTAAAGTCGTAAACTTTAGATCATCTGTGATTATTATCCGTAAAGTGAGGTAAAGCTCAATAACATGGCAGAAGTTTTCAACAGTTACCCGGAAATAAATGTACATAAATGAATCCTCAACAGCAAGTCAATGTTATGGAATGCAGAATACATCAGCCGCTAATAGATCGATAACGAACTATCGGCAGGCTGATCTGGGCTAACGCATCTCGTCTTTCATGAACTAGATCAGTATAAAGTTCACTTAACAGCAATCTGACACTTGATGGTTGGACACAGGCTCCCAACCATCAACAGCCATGTGACACCACTTCTGTATACACACTTCCCCGTTCACACTTGCATTGAATTGCTCATCGCAGAGGCCAACTAGCCTGCTCTTGGACTGCTACAAATCATGCACATATTTGTGGTATAATAGCATAATAATTGATCCAATGTGGCAATTATGGGTTTGAATGGAACAAAAACCAGAACCTTCTCTTGCAGGTTATTGACCCCTGGTGTATCGCCTAGGCCAGTGTTTCTCCTGTCCTGGTCCAGGAGGTTCTCCTGGGTATAATGGTTTTTGTACCAACCAATCGCTTCTCATTCAAAATTGATTGTGCTGAATGCAATGCCTGGATTTCACTAAAACCAACACCTGCAATGCACGCCCCCGCCGGGATAGGAAAACGTTGGCCCAGGCTGAGCTCCTACTAGTGGAAACAAAGAACATTGCAATACATTGCGCGACAATTCAGGAACAATTGAAAACATAAAACATTGTAAGAAGACAAGTAAGCAAGCATACATGACTATTTTATTACTTTGCATTGAAAACCTGGAGATGGTGACATAAATTGCATAGCTTTGTCAAAGATGGCATGACTTTTTATGAATTAAACAACAACATTTTCTCTTCAATTTTTAAAGAGAGTATGGTTGTTAAAGGCATCTGTGCCAATCGAATGCATTTCACATTGTGTGTTAAGACTTCGCACCATAGGCTGCCAATATTGACTATTTACTAATCACCATTTTGTTAAAACATGCAAGAGAGGCAAGTTAAATCATAGCTATGAGTTTAAAGAGAACTGTGTATTGCTAATGTCCAGAGAAATGAAAATGGACAATTTTCTACAAATATTGTGTTGATGTGCAGGGTCTTACTCTGCCTATGAAGGATGCCCAGTTGTCATAGTGCTAGGGCAGAAACCTCAGAATGTTTCCGGAATGGCTTGGCTTAAAAAAACAAAAAAAACACACAAAAAAAAAAAAACCCTCCGTCAGACACACAGAGCCAATGAGGAGAGAATGCTGGTGTTTGGGAGGGGCTTTCAAGCGAGGGTTTCCACGTTGACAGACGTCAGTGTGACGTCGTTGTGGATGCTAAATTGGTTGATCCCGCTGAGCTCGCGGATCCTGTGCTTGAACTCCAGGAGGTGGACTTTGTCCACTGCCATCCTAAAGTCCTCATTGGTGCATAGAATCTTAATCTGCAAATTAAAAAACATGCGCAGGAAAATTACCTTGCAGCCAGGGCCGTGCGTGAAAGACAACCAATTCAAATCAGGGAGGACGACATGTAATCTTCAAAGTGAAAAACTATATGTACCGTTGAACAGTTATAATTGGATTGTTTAATCCAAACTTTTTTTTTTTCCTTTTTACAAAACTGGGTGGGGTTTGGATTAGGGCTGTTTTAGCTGATCCTGGACCAGTGCTTGTGGACATTTAGGGGGATGAATATGAGAACACCTCCAGGTGAAAACAAAAAGAAAGCTGCCTTCCAGCCATTTCTGGGGGGACCCTCCGCACTCACCTCAAAGGGCTTTCCACGAGTAAAGGGGAAACAGGGCACCGCCCTCTCCTCGCTGCCCCAGTTACCCCCTATCAAGGAGTTCCGCACGACCACCTGCTTCCCGTATTCATCGAAGCGAGGATTGATGTGGAGGGCAATGTCGCTGCCGCGGCAGAAGTTGATGGTGATCCTGCAGAAGAGGAGAAACGCTTCGCTCTCAAAGGCACCACAAAGAAAACAACAACATCGGTTTTGTGCAGGCCACGAGATGTGACCTACGTGACGTAAATGTTGATACGGTGCTCATTTTGATCAAATGGATGGAAACGGTTGTGACAAACGTCCCTGGGGCCACACACACACCCAGGGCCTAACTGACTCACCTGAGTGCGGTTGGCAGAACGAGCCCAAACTCAGGTACTCCCTTCATACCACAAAAAGAGACGGCTGAGACATCTGGATGGGTCCCAATTTGTCTGGCCACCCCACCCATTTCCACCCATTCCCACCCATTCCCACAAAATCTAGCTTTGAAGACTCATCCATTTTTAAATATGTGATTAATTAAATGCTCTGACAGATTAAATTTCAATCTGCAATTCCTGCATTTTTATAATTATTTACAACATTGAATTACCATTGAATGGGTAGTCATTGAACAGCGTTGTTCAGGTTTGGTTAGCCTAGCGCGTATCTGCCGGCTATAGGCATGGCCTACCGAGGTTCGCCCAAGACAATAACCCCAGATTTTATATTAAAACGTAAGGAGAAAGTCATCCTGATCATGGCAAAACAAACAGCAGGGTGAGTACTGACATCTTGGCGTTGGGCTTCACATTCCCGTTGATGGTGATCAGCATTTTGTCATAGGCCCCTCTGGCCAACTTCAGGTCATAGGGCACCGTCTGTCAGATGGAAGCAGTCGAGAGGTTAAAGGCCAGACCTGAGGCTTTCGCCATCTCCACCTTGCAGTTTAGATTACTCGGTTCTAATTATTTACCATCCAGTTCCACAGCCGACTCTGGGTCAAGCTGGCTCAAGAAGTTCAGGCCCCTTTGATCAGATTAATTCTCATCTTCTACATTTTGTCCATTGCACTTATATTTCTCATTTATTTGCCTTTAACACAAGGGGTCCATCAAGGCAAAATGCTTTAGGTCCAACCAAACAAAAAACAACACCAACAGAATAATTACATCAGTAGTAGTTTAGCAGTCTTATGACAAGATCAAAGCCCATACGTGACTACAGAGAGACATGAGGGCTGAATATGTAATGCTCCTGTGTCACACTAACGACTTAAGCAGTGTGTTATTCATGCCCACGCGTCTTATTAAGTGTCTGCATAGCAATCTAAGTGTAAGCCTGTATTAACTCAATTGGGACCTGTAGCACGAGGACCACACGCATCTTTGTCAATAAGTCAGAAGTGTCAATGCATGTGGTCCTGTTGTCTGAGCGGTCTCACCAGTGGCACAGAAGGTGGACCAGGAACCAGCTGGGATGCAGCGGGAGGGTTCTGCCCAGGCTGACCGGGCCAGGCAGGTTGGTTAGGTTGCCCCGGCCATGCGGGCTGAACCGGCTGTCCTGGCCAGGCTGGTTGGTTGGGCTGTCCCGGCCAGACGGGTTGGTTGGGCTGTCCCGGCCAGGCGGGTTGGTTGGGCTGTCCCGGCCAGGCGGGTTGGTTGGGCTCCCCAGGCCAGGGGTTGTTAACCTGCTGGCCTGAGGGAGGGGCATCACCCAGAGCGTCAGAAAGCTACGGTAAAGAGAGACAGAGTAGGTCAACCAGCATGCATGCACGCACACACAAAAACACACACACACCAATATCCAAACCAAATCATCCCTTCATTCTATTGCTGTGACAACGCGGACAAGGACCCCCCTTCCTCCCCTCTGATTTAAAAATACAACAAACACCCATCAAAGGGTTGGACCAAACAGTATTTTCCACCAATTAGTGTCAATATACTTACATCCATTCAATCTGCAAAACAAAAAAAAAGACCACATCAGTTAACATTGTCACTCATTACATTATAGCAAACCAAAGTCACTGATGGAAACTTGTGAAGCTACTACTCAACATGTCAAACTAAGCGCACATTTCACAGTGACCATCAGAGACCTAATACTTGATTTATTCAGCCTGTAGTGTAGAGATGCCTGCTAGGGACATACTGTTGTTTCATATCTGTCCACCAGGGGGAACCTCTCTCAGCAAAGTCTAAGCAATTCCTATGACTTTTTGAGAAATAACTCATACCACAGTAAGAACTCTTTAAAAGGGTTTGAAATTCACCAGCCTGCCACTTGGACACAGCATGTATAAGGCATACATAATGCCCGCGCGGGCTGCTTAGTAAAATTTTGGATTCCATTTGCTGCCCCGAGCCTGCTAATAAGAACAATAGAGTGGGATTTAGAGCGACGTGGGGTTTGGCCCATTGGAGGAGCGGTGAAAGTCGGGAGGGACCCTGTACTCTACTCAAAACACAGATGAGTCATGAACCCTTTAATACCCTGCCCCACCCCTGCACTTTTGAACACAGTGGATTTAAATGATCAAAAGGCATTTTTCCTTGAACGAGCACTTTCTTAGATTGACAATGATTTTAAAGAATAAACAAGGTTATCATCCCCACCATTGAAATAACACAGCAAGAGACACCCCAGCCTCCCAAATGAAAGTGCAGAATTCAGGGCTTCAGAGGAACTGATAAGCCCGTTGAATATGAATGCCACGGAGGGGTTGTGATGTGTGGCCCATTTCAAAGAAATTTAGAATAAAAGGAAGGGAATTTTCAAACAGTTCTTAATAACAGCAAGGAGATTAACTCTAAATACTAGGATACCACCGCTTAGGATATCAGAGACACAGAGAAGAATGAGTTAAATTAAAGAGACAGGCATATCAAACACAGTAGATCAAAAACAGTAGCATTATAGCCATCAGCACTTTCTTTATGTGGCTCTGCCCATTATGTTGGTTTATACGAAAAACCAGTCTGACAACTTATTGCTCTGTTATTTGATTATCACGCCTTAATTTAAACAAAGACTCATGCACCCATGACCAGCCAGAAAATTAAAGTAAAGTTGTAATTTTTTAGCTCCACGGCTCCACAATGTGGCCTTTATGAGTAACATTGGATCTGTGGCCAGCCAACCTTTCGCAACATTTTCCGTGTGACACAAATCTGGCAGGCAAGCGTCAACATTATCTCTACTTTAAAGTTTCACCGGAAAGATTAACGCCTTCCTACTCGAGTTGCAGTTCCTGGGGAGGACGCGCTTTTGATCATAGATCTGTGAAAGAGAAGGGTTTTTTTTCTCCCTTTTCTCTCTCTAAAGGTTCTCTCTGGCTCAAAATAAACACTCAGACATTTGGCTCTCAACGGATGCATTTATACCACAGCTCCACAGGAGGAGTAGAGAACACAGATTCTACAGCCTTCCTGTTGTAAAAAAATAAATAAATATGCTGGGGGTAATCAGCACCACACATAAACATCTTTATATCGCCAAGCAAAAAGGTTCAAAATAGTTAAAAGCTGAGGTTACCTCCGTTCTTGCGTTTCACTGCCAGGCGTGCAGTTCAGGTGTGAGCAGAAAGGAATCTTTAGAGAAGAAGATTTATACAGGTTCTCACACTTGGCCACACCTCATTTCAAAATTCCACTTTCAGGAGACCACACCCACAGAAGGGCCATTTTTTAGTTGCATATTTTCCTACAGGGGCAGACAATGAGACGATCCAAATTGTGCATGCTTATTTTCAATGTGCAGATTTTAAAAATATTTTAGAGTTTTAATAGTAACTCTATTAAACACGCTCTAGAAAGGGAGAAAAACATTGCACAAAAAAACATTTGTTTGCTGAAAATGTACAATGATGGGTGTTGGAGATGGGGGGGCTAAACGTCAATCAGAGCTCCACCAGACTTTTAGAGCACGGTACTGAGTTTAAATACCTGCAGGCTGAGGCCAAGGGAGCAATGCCCAGAACCGGCAGACAGTGTGCCGGCATGCGCAGAGCTGTTCAGCAGGAGCTCTGCGAGAGACACTGACATCTGTGTGTTGCAATGGAAACCAGGGTGTGGTCCACAGCTCTAGTTTGGAAGTTATTTACGCGGCTTTACACTTTGCTTCTCTCTCCACACTACTGAAGGGTTGTGCTTGGTGGCGTGGGTGGAATGCTAATGGTCTGCCTGAATAATAAGGATGAGTTTGGGTGGCCTCCGAAACTATTTATCTTTATAGCATGATTTCCACTAGACTTTTAAATACGTATTTCTGAAGCAATTTTTTAAGAAACAATGCTGAATATAGCCTACGTATGCCAGGCACATGGTTGGGGCACCAAGCAAAAGTTGAATCCTGTTTTCAAAAAACTCATTTCTAAGATCTCTCCTCTCCCTCAGCACCCAGCGGTGTGGAAAAACACAGCTCCCTGTACCCCCACCTAGGCCCATGGGCGGGATTTTGTGGGCAGGGCCCGCCCACGTGACAGCTAGTGGCCGCCCATTGGCTCCGCCAGGCGCACAGATAATTTGACTTTTATTAGGATATTTTTTTATTTATTAATTAATGTATATTTCTGCAAAATTGTCATAATAATAATAACGTTACATTTATTTTAAATGAAGACATTAAAATAGAAAAGCAATGGGTTTTTTGTTTGAAAGGCGCTAAAAAGGAAGTTGACGTAGCTATCTAGGGAAGTGCACGAGCGCGATATTCAGTCTCCTACCGTTATTTACAACCTTTTACGTTAAAAATGGACATACGCAAATGGCTTAGTGTTAAATTGCCCAACTCCGGTGTTGACTGTATTATAAATTGTAATGGCATAATTTAACGCGTCAGCATTCGTGGTGCGTATGGGCTGCTTTGCACTTGGCGTTATAAGTATTCTCTAGTGCTTTGTGTATTATCTCTGTGTAATTGACTGCTTTAAATTGTGATGACTTTGTATTTTTAGGCTGGTCAACTTGCTATTGTTAATGTGATAAT
This sequence comes from Hiodon tergisus, assembly GCA_025775045.1. Lineage (NCBI taxonomy): Eukaryota > Metazoa > Chordata > Actinopteri > Hiodontiformes > Hiodontidae > Hiodon > Hiodon tergisus. The sequence continues at coordinate 5,516 of JAOVYW010000466.1, read as the reverse complement.
CGCACTGAGCACAGTGAAAGCACAATACAACGTCAAACCTGGTGACTGCAAAATACCACAGCTGTTTCCTCTGATTTTGTGTAATTACTAAATGATTATGATTGCCACGTGTAGTAGGGAATGCTAACAATTAATGATTGTGTGAGTTCTATTATTGAATTGGTTAGGATCACGCTGAAATAACCCAAGTAAAAATCCTGCGCTATATTTTTGTTTTTTTAAAATAAATAATTTAAATATTTCAAAATTCTGCACATTGAAAATTGTTTTTTGTTGTATAATTGTTTTTATTGATGTGAATAGTAAATTGCACATTTGGAGTATTTATATACCGAATTTCCAGTAGTTTACTTATTTCTAGAATGTCATTATCTTTATATAGAAAGTGGGTCCATTTAGAATTACGGCCCCAATTGTGCATTCGCGAAGTCCCAGTGGAGGAAGGCGAGTCGTAAAACACAGACTGAATAGGATTACAACAAAGATTACGTAGTTACCCGTAGGGAATAGAAAGCCTTTTTCTCAGGAAGAGGATTTACTCACGTTAACCCATTTAACCGTTTTGCCACTCTTAACGGGTCCGTGTAAATCAATTAATTCATAAAATTTCACGGATTTATACTGCTGGATTAAAAAAGAATAACACATTTAATCGTAGACCACTGCAACAGTGCAGTCGTTGCAGGCCCGATGCCTTGATCTGCCACAACCTGCAATCAATTGGCCTACCTATTATGTGATGTACCAGCGTCTTTCTGCAACTAATCCAGATTATCTGTTCCCCGCTGTCACAATTTTCCAAAAATAAATAATTTGAGAAATAGTCGCGTGATTGGGGTGCTGTGCTAAAATACGAAATTCCCAATAAGACGATCATTTGATTGCAAAAAATAAAGAGGAAGATTCTAGTTTAATTTAATATAAATCATACGAAGATTTTTTTTTAATCTTGGTATAAGGTTAAGTTTTTTTACTAAAAGAAGACATACTGTTTACTTTTAAACATGGTACATTTTTAATTAAATAAAAGGGTTGACTGTTGTTTTAAAAAGATGACGTCATACACTGAGAGACGTCATTTGGTTGTCTAGAACTTAACACTAGATGGCACTCATACCTTGTGTGTAGTACCTTTCGATGGTAACCACGTGTGAATAGTGAATGCTTTGCAATGTTCCACAATATACACCGAGTTAGTTCAGGGTCGTTTTGACCAGTTAGACGGTCTCATCGTTTGATAAACCCTGTACAAGTCTTCCTATTAGTCTAATATTTTGGTCAACGTTTGTTTTCAGTTTTCAAAATTTTCAATCTTTCTTTTGAAAATGCCTAGGTATCACATTTTACTTTAAGGATATCCAGGTCAGCCGTAAAATTTAGAGCTAACATTTAAATTGTATCATTGTTTTAGTATGGTCTCTTTGGCTGTTGTATCCTACTGGTCACAAAGAGTAAATACAGGGTCCGTTATGTTCTGAACAAATATGGCGCATGTATGTCTTATTGTAACCTGCAATTCTTGGCGCAGTACCCAAGGTAACGTATAATGTTAACAATATGGAAGCAGTTTTGATAAAGAAATCGATTATTTTTAAATCTTGTAATACCTTAGTCCTATTAGAAAACATTAAGGTTTTATTAGATTCCGTAAGTTCAGTACATCGTTAAAGTTTCATTACTGTTGAACCGTTGTCGGTATTATAATAGTCTTAAGTTCTATTTTGTTAAGAGTCAAGCACACTAAGCCAAATACAGGCAGCATCCACATTTTTGGCTCAATTATCCTTTAGCTAAACCACCTAGCACTGATAAGGATTTGTTATCTGCAAAAGAATGTGGAGTTCAGAGGAGGTAACCTTATCTGCCCGACATATCAGAATAGCGATCATGCAAACTTCCACAGGATGAGGGAACTTAATTTACCAAACGTCAGATTGACGGGTGTAATAAAGAGTGAACTGCAACGTCTAGTTAAAATAAAACCCCTGGTTGCTGAGTACATTTAAATTATAAATTATAATTATAAAATGAAGCACTGCGGTACTAAAATGACTGAAACCCAAGTTAAAGATAACCACAGTACCTCAAAACTAGTTGGCCATCTTCTGACGTATATATAAATCACCTGACGTTTTTAGGCAGAGCAGCCACCACAGCGTAGCCCACTCACCATAGCCACGCAAAGTACAGTTTTAAAGCGCATTTTCCTTCTGCAACTGGATCGCAAAGTTGGTCTGTTACAACGATCAGTCTGTACTAAGTGATTTACGTAGTATAGACATATAACGCTGAATAATTCTTGAGTCTATCCAGTCAAAGAAAATGTACAGGGAGTATCTAGATCTATTTTAAAGAGACGCAATCAAATGCTTTGTTAGAAGTCCATATAACGTTATAGGTCTGAGGTGGATCCCTCTTCACAGCATAGAACGGAGTTGCCTTAAAACTGCTTCCCTGTTAAAAACACAGCCAAACAGTCATATTAAACCGACGATGTAATCCTGACAGTAGGTGGGGGGGGGCCTCCTCGCGCTCTCGCAGAGGGCCTATGCGAATACCGGCGTCGCGTTTGGTGTTTGGGTGCCCGCCTCTCTCTGCCCCCACCTTAAGGGAAGGCCCATCGATCCTCATCCGACTCCTGAGAGCGGGATCTCCGCAGGTCCCTGCCCACACAATAAAAACAAATACAATCTCTCAGTTTCCCACTCTTTGCCTTGCGTCTGGCCTCCCGATTACCACCGGGGGCTGTGAAAACGGCCCGGCCGCGGGCCCCGGGGTGGGGGGTAGGGGGCTGGGCTGTGAGACGCGGTCTCCGATTCGGCTGCACAAAAAGATCCTTGTGTACATACAGCCTGGCTCCTGTAAATACGGCCTTCTCCTGTGCCGAGGCCCTGGAATTCTGCTTTGTTTTGCTTGGAGGTTATTCAGTGGAGTCATGTATCCCCGCCAGTTACCCCAGTCTGAGGCCTGGTGTCTGCTCGGGCAGGAAGAGCATCTTGACCCCTGGGCACCACTGAAGCAGAAATATTTAATGTGACTTTGGCCCGTGCGATTATCAGAGCACATTTACATTGCAGAATTTTGCCTTGTTTTTTTTTTTTGTTCCACAGCACGACAAAACAGACGTGAAACAGGTCACAGTGAATGCAGACACATCATGTTCTCTTGATGTTACAATGTTACTCTCATCTTACACCGGCGTGAGCATGGGCTTGTCGGGCAACTGTTGAGCAGCCTGCATAACGTTGTGACAGCGTTGATCCAACGTTAGCGTAACGCGAGCACGGGTTTATCGGGTGTCAGCAGTGCGGCAATGCCCTGCATTTCGTAACCGAGATCCAGAGATATGGGTCCACAGGATCATTACCCGTTCCTTCTAGAGTGCGGTCGAGGGGTTAAATCAACTACACGTTTAATCTCTGTAATGATACTTTGTAAACCATACTCCACTGCATTGCTTTCCTGGCGGAGAGATCTCTAATGAGAAAAACACTCCCCGCTCTGCACACGCGAGGGGCAGCCGCGCGATAAACCCAGCAATCCCCACAGCCGATCGGGGAATGGAAAAGACGGGCTGAATAAAAACCCAAGGTTAGCCGGTACAGCCTGCCGAGCCTCTCATTGCATATTCAATGAGTTCGAGCACCAATGTCATTGGTCGTTTGTTTAGCATACACTCTCACAAGGGTCCCTTACAACGCTGCCACCTTCCGGTACCCATTTGTGAGGCGCAATATTCTACAGGTACAAACGAGGTTCAGCACCCCGACTGGACTGCAGTGGTACTCCAACAGAGATTTTGAGAAGGCCAGTACTCTCACCACAGAGTACCAAAGGTTTAATGGACTGGAAGTCCCACGTTAATGGTGACTCGGGCTGACCTTTTCGAGTGCCGAAACTCGCGCGACATAGATTGAAAGCGCATGAAAAGGTCTCTGTCTGGCAGACAGTTCAGACAACCATAATTTGATTTGATTATGCAAGAGCTAGGGAAGGGTGTGTCGGTGCACTGGGGCTAACAAAGGAAGATTTTGCCATGCCCTCCCCAAAGCTAAGGTGGAAAATGTGATTTGCAGTCTGCAGGGGAACATGCTGCATTTAGAGGCAGAGGACAGAGGACAATTGAAGGAGTCAGTGTAGGATTTGAACAGAGAAATAGCCTAGCTCGGTGCTGCCTCCGGTGGAATAAAAATGAATTTGCCGGCGCTGGGCAGAAATTCAGGTGTTTGGTTTCAGAGTGTGTTATTCATTTATTAAATTTTTAATGGCTTCTATTATGTACTTCCATTTCAATAACTATTTAACATTGATCCAAACCCTATTCATACATTATTTTTACATTATAATTGATCTGAAAAAATGTAAGTAGGCTTTATCGTTCTGGACCTTAAAGTCACTGGATTGAATGAGAAATGCAGTTGTACCTTTGATTAAGATCCCACTTTGCAAAGAATGGTTTCAGTGGTTGAATGTGTTACTGTGTGTAACAGCGCTACACACCGTTGACAGGAGTGCTGAATGGATCAGGGCCCGGGGAGGAACAGGAAAATCGTCCGACGGGCCAATCGACACAGTATCACTTGCGTGTAGTCGTTTGAATAACAATGACGTTGTTCTCCGTTAATCAATAGGTCCCATATGGGACTAATTAAAAGAGGAGTGTTGTCAAATGCACTCACTGAAACAATGGGACTGGATTGGGTGCACAGGCCCTAAAGCAATTCTGAGCTGATGCTAGGTTGCCGTGGAAACCTGGCAGAGAGTAGAGTATGAGATTTAGAGCAGCTATCCACCTGTTTGAAGGGGGAAAACAGGCCAGTGTAAGTCAAATGTACATTTGACGGGTGCACTTATTAGAGCAACAAACGATGTTCCAGTCCACAGCACTGAGATTAAACCCGGTTGTTGGGCCAGATGTGAATGATTGGAGGGAGATGTGAGAGATGTTGACTGTAGATAAAATTTCTTCTGATAGTTGGATGATAGTATGCTCTGACATAACAATAAATCTAACAGCCGCTCTATTGGATGAGAGCTGCTCTGACTTCACAATAAATCTTACACACCCTCCGTTTCTTTTGCAAACCACAAAGGAGGAGACCAATGAGGGCTTTGCTCTGTCTAGCGGTTGCCTGTAAAATGAATGGAGGACTACAGTTTGATTCGTGGCAAATGCGGGATCCCTCCGGCTATGTGCAAGGTCTGGAGAGAAATGTATCATAATTTCCGGCACCTTTTGGCAGCAAATCACTTTCAGGGTCTCCACTGAAATACAACCTCACGCACATACAACCTCACGCACATACAACCTCACGCACACTCTCGCATGCAGCAGCCGTGACCAATCGCAGCCTCTACGTAAATTATTGCCATCCGACTATGTGTCGCGCTATTCTGTTGCCATAAACCCTCCAGATCTATTGGGTCAGCAGTAAATGCTCAAAGTCAGCTTCTAGTAATTCAATCTCTAGGGTCTTATATATATATATATATATATATATATATATATATATATT
>JAOVYW010000464.1:0-10409 GCA_025775045.1 Hiodon tergisus | reverse complement strand
TGTTCTGCCACCCGGATACGACGTACCGTACAGTACCGCGCGCCGCTGTTCTGCCACCCGGATACGGGTACCGTACAGTATCACGGCCGCTGTTCTGCCACCCGGATACGGGTACCGTACAGTACTGCGCACCGCTGTTCTGCCACCCGGATACGGGTACCGTACAGTACCGCGCACCGCTGTTCTGCCACCCGGATACGACGTACCGTACAGTACCGCGCGCCGCTGTTCTGCCACCCGGATACGGGTACCGTACACTACCGCGCGCCGTTGTTTTGCCACCCGGATACGGGTACAGAACCGCGCACCGCTGTTCTGCCACCCGGATACGGGTACCGTACAGTACCGCGCTCCGCTGTTCTGCCACCCGGATACGGGTACCGTACAGTATCACGCGCCGCTGTTCAGCCACCCGGATACGACGTACCGTACAGTACCGCGCGCTGCTGTTCTGTTGTTGCGTATTGTGGACCTTTTTAAAAATGAAATGAACTTGTTTTCCATATAACGGTTTTCCATGTCTGCTTTGTTTTATTGAGTAAATATGCTTTATATAGAGAGCCAGCTTTGATTGCATGGAAATCATATGGCCTTCCGTTTTAATTCCCCTGAAGCCCTATTCTACACCATTTCATTAAATATATGTTAATGACCATTTTACTTTTTTTTTATTGTTATCAGAAGTTTGTATTATAAGGGGGTGTTTCAAAATCTACTTCAATTTAAATATTTAATATTATTTACGTGGAAGGTAATGTAATAGGTGTGCATTTTCATATAGATAATAATCATTATATATTTACATGATGAAGATAGACGAAAATCTTGGCAGGTTCAGTGGGGGTGCTGTTCAGATCCCAGAGCCATCACTGCTCAAGAAAATCGAATACAGGGCTCAAGTTTTCACCAACCCTGATAGATTATAGTTATAATCAACTTGATCTATTATGTTTGCATTTTATTGTTTTATTTGTGCTACCTTGAATCTGTTGATCCTGTCTAATAGTTTTTCGTAACATGTTATTTTGATTGGTTTTGAATTCAACCAGTCTGAGAGAAAGTGGAAGTAGAATGTACATAAATATTTTAAGCCTAGCAGAACATATTGCTCTCAGTTAGTGGTTCCAAAAAAGAAAGTGGGTTGCTATTTGGTTAGCTAATAAACCTGTAGCTAACTTTGGCATAAATAGAGAGACTCTCATACTTCACAGTTAATTTTGTTTTTTCCTGAAACAGTATTATTTTAGCAATGAAAGCATGGTCGTGATTTGAGAAGTCTTAAGTTCCTTCTTGCTGAAGTGAAAGGGTCAATTAGATAAATAAAGAACATTATACTTAATGACCAATTAAATGTTATGCCAAGTATGTGCTTTTGAAAAAATATTGTTTATACACATCTTGAGTGCCATATTTATCATTTAAAGTGTGCAGTGAGTCTTTGGAAAATATTCTTTAGTTTTCATTTCCAAAATAATAAATGAGTTACCGGGATTGGCAAAGAGTTTACTGTTGAAGACCATAGGCTGCTCAAAGGTATACGTTATTTAACCTACGCTGGATTTTAAAACATTTAGTGTATTTTAGTTGTTTAGTTTGTACAGGCTTCCAAAAGTACCTTCATTTGTTTGGTTTTCAGTGGTTATTAGACAGCCATTGAAGTCACTTGTCTAAGCTTTTACATTATTCTGAAATTGTTTGCCAAGTTACAGTCGCGAATATTGTCCTCTCAGGATATTTTTAGCTTGTAGACTGTCACAGAACTGACAGACAATCGTCCCGGTATACGGGATAATCGTTGATTTGAAACGGTATCCGTAGAGAATACCAACGTCTGTTAGGTTCAGGCATCTTGGTTCTCCCACATGCAATAGTCAGATGTTCTAAATTCAAAAGGCAGCTCCCAGGCATTCTTTTTGGGTTACTGTATGTATATGGGTTACTCTCAAACAAGTGCCTTGAAATGATTCCTGCGAAAAAAGACACTGATTACAGATGAATTCACCGTGTTGTAAACAGTCTGTGTTCCTTTGCGTTTCCTTATCCATTAAAGCCAGTTAAATATGTAGCGTTTAAAAAATAAAAGCTCACATCAGGAATTCAGGTCGCTACACTTTCTCTTTGCTTCCATTCTCATAAGATATCCCCGCATTTCTAGATTATTCCCTCTCCCTGACTTCTTCCAGGGTGAAGGATTATTTTAACATGTTAATTGGAAGTCGTCTCCCAGATGCCTGGTCCCTCCTACACCACCCGTGTAATGCAGTGGACATGGGTGACTGACTGGGGGGATGAAAACCAATCGTTTTCCATAGTTTTTCACTCCACGGCTCTTGCTGCACAACCCTCCTGAGTTTTTTAATTATTTTTTTTATCTTAAAGCACACTGTCTAGTGCTCTCCAACTCCATTAAATCAGTTCTAGTGGAGATCAATTAGTACTTTATATTCGTGTGCTGTATTGTGTGGAAGATTAAAGCAGATGACTGGCTGAAGGAGTCCCGTATTGCGTTTGATGACCCTCTGTGATTACATAACTATTTTGGCATGTGTAACACGTGCGCTGGCAAAGAACAGGCTTGTTTAAAAGAAACAGAAATTTCTAAAACCTTTAAAACTGGTCTGCACCTTAATGGGTCAATTCTTCCTGCACTGATTAATAGCAGGTACGCAGGCATTACAATTTATCAGTATGACCATTGTGTGCAAACCAGCACTTATAAAGAAACAAGTTTAGATCATAGATCATGAACAAAATGTGAATTTTATTGCAATTGCAGGTCTTTGCTTGAAATGTAGAAACCAAGTTCAACAGACTGATTGCTCCTTGCTGGAATGGCAGATGTAGTGGACAGATGGAGGACTAAATTAGGTTTTAGAGTGGTCTCACAGTAAAATCAGTCATGATACAAGCCGTACTTCACACATTGGTCTGGGATACTGTAATCTCTAGCATTTGCTATTGTCTTGATAAATAATATTTATTTCAATGGACATATTCAGCCTAATTTCTAATGCATTGCTATAGAGAGTTGTAAAAATTGTGGTATTATTGAAACTCCATGGTGTTCGATTCAATAAAATGACAGATAAAATAATGAAATAATAAAAATCATTCGTGCAATGCAGCTAATAACAGAATGTAACCTTTAATCACAAGCTTAACGAAGGTATGCACGTCATAACGGCTAGTTAAAGGATAAGGATAGTTTCTGTAGTAACACATGCTTACAAATATTGTCCATTGTTTTGATTAAAGTCCAATACACGATGTTGAGTGCTTTTAGGGCCTTATTGCAGTATTACGGTATCAAACACGATGAAAACAACTGGGATGTGTTTGTATTTTCAGAGCGGTGAATTTTAGGGGAATTTAATGTTTTCTTCGCTATAAGAAGCCTACAGAGCACACACTTTCATTTCACTACTGCCTGGCATCTAAATTTGAGTGGGTCATTTATCTGTCACTCAATGGCTGAGTGCTGGTAGTCCTCCAGCTCGTTTACGAGGACCTGCTTTGCCTACGAATAGGTTTACTACTACAACTACTGCAACGCACAAAAAGATGAGTCTGCATGCTTTGCGTCTGATTACTGCAGAGGGGAAACCCCATTGCCATCCAGCCAACTCTCTGGCCCGTGTCACGTCTGGCGATCCTATTACGACCATCATTCTTTGAAATCTCAGCTGGCTGCCATTGGCGCATCTGCGCATCATCAGTCAAACGAAGTATTAGCCCCCCCTCCCCAGTTAAACCTTACTCCAATGCATACCATATGTGCTCTGTTAATTACAAATCTTTCATTACCTTTGAAATACAATAACTTTTATTTTATTACCTGTCCATGGTTCGACACTGCGTTTTTTTAAATTATGAAGCTAGTATACCAAGTTAAATATCATAAACTTAGTATGTATCATAATGCAGAGTAGGAATATTCATCATCGGAAGGTTGCAGTTGATGCTTGCAAGGCACACTGAATTAACTGCAGTCCCTGGAAGTGCAAGTGTAATTCAACATTCTACAGAACATCAGTGCAAAGGATGGATTCCATGGCTTGCATCAAAAATGAGTAACGTTAGATATTTTCACTATTGCCATGACATGATATGGGTTATGACACAATATGTATGCTTTTAAAATTCTCTGCCGGTTTTTTTTCTCTGGTAATGTGCGAAAATATCTCTGTTGCGCACAGTGGCCACCATTACTCATATTGGTGAAACCATGTGACATTTCGCTCTGTCCCAGAAATCGTTCAGAGCCACGTTATTCACAATCTGTGGTTGTTTTCGAGGACATCTGAATTGCACAGCAGTTCTAGAGATCAACTGATCTGTATAGTATGTTGATAGGCTCATCTCTGTTAGCCTGTCCAGTTAAAATAATTGGTGTTTGTGTGCATTTGATGCTTAATTACTGAATGACCTAGAATTAGGCTTAAATCAATATTGTCCTTTTTCATGTTACTAGGCTACTGAATCCCAGGAAGATGTATTGTACGTACAATTTGTATTTAAGGACATAGATGTTTGTTACCTGTTGTACTGCATTGTTAATGTGAAGTATTAATGAAATTACATAGCAATGTGCACATGTATGGTATATAGCAGTTGTTTGGAAGTAGCCCAAGTGGGCATTTAACTTTTGTTCTAGGGAAGCAGAATCGTATTGCTGATGCCAGTTTTTTTTTTAAATCAAACTGAATATGAACGTCTAGCACAACGGAAAAGCACCTAAACACAATTTGAGGAGCACTCCTTGGTCACCCTCCAAAAAATGGTCTTTAGCCTAGAAGGTTAACAGGACAGTAATACCTTAAGATAGTTACCAACAAATAAATAAATGCACTGAAATCAGAGGAGCCAGAAAAATGACACGGGCGAATATTAAGACGTTTCTAATCTTTCTGTGACGTAAGTTTTTTTTCTGCTCCGATCACATTCATTTCACTTGTTAACTGGGATCTTCAAGTGGCTGCCTGAGAGCCACGGCCTTCCCGTAATGTGGTTTTGTTTCAAAGCAAAGCCATTAGAAGTGTGCCATTACCTGCGACGGAAGTTCCCGTCCTCAGGTAAACACCGGGGTAGACATCCCAGGGAGCCGTTCATTGACTTTAATCTGACTGAGCTGGCACAACCGGTGTTCCAGGAGTGGCATGGACATTGATTGGCCGCGATGGGTCAGGGGCTTGCCAGCCAGTCTGTCCCGGGCTTGGCAAAGGGAACGAGCTTCGACAGTTCCGGCACTCCGATCAGATTTGAGTTTGGCCAACGTTGCCAGTGGGAGGCCTGGTTGGCACTATTTTATTTTTTAGTAATGGCAGTGCTTGGAAGAACTTTGTGTGTTAAATATGCTAAACTGTAGAAAGAAAATCAAAAAGATGCAATCGGCTTATTAAAATCCGCTTTTTTTTTTTTTACAGCATTGAAGAATTGTCCCTCCTTTCTATTTCAGTAATTCATGGAATGATATAAACTACCACGCTTTAAAAAAACTGCTCGTTACCCTGCATTGCGGTATATCAACCTGGAAAAAAACTAATATCAATGTGTTACTGTTTCTGTAGACCTTAATCATATCTCCTTTGTCAGAGCTGGGTACACGTGTTTGCTGCTGATGTTTCCAACCATTAACTGTTCCCCCTTTAATTCACACCACAGCCCAAGCTCAGTCCTAAACACAGTACTAAAACCACAGTCGCGATTTGAGCTGAAAAGGCGTAAACGGGTAGGTCTGCGATTACTATTAATGAGATTCCTTATTTAGCAGTAGCTCCTGGGACTAATCAATGAGTGGAACACTGCTGCTGCTGCTGTGGAGAGGAGTGCAGTGCACATGTGACATGGGCAGGCAGAGTCACAGCGAACAGGCGAACAGGCAGCAGCGCTCTTAGCCTCTCCAGTGTCAGAGCATCGCGCTGTCGACCCCACTCTAGTGTACCGGCGACAATGAGGCTCCACGCAGCCCCCGTGCTCCGTCTTCCGTGAGCGCACTGTCCTGTGTGCTGGTGCCTCTGAGACTAAATTCTCATCTCTCTCTCTCTCTCCCCCCCCCCTCTCTCTCTCTCTCTCTCTCTCTCTCTAAAGGAGTAATGGAGAAGATCACCATGTAGACAGCAGCAGACTGAGACAAGCAAAATGGGAAACTGCATATGGAGTGGCAACGGACTGCAGCCGTGAGAGTAGGACTCCTCTGGACCTCAGCTGGGTTTTTTTAGTGTTCCTGGATGGACTTGTTCCTTCTTCCCCTAGCACAGAGGAATCTTTCCACATATTGCGGACAGCAGACTGGATTTTCTCTCTCCTGCCTTACCCCGAACCCGTGATTTTAGACTTCACACCGATCGCTTGGCGTTTCGCGCCGTCAACACTGAGTCTACTTCGATCCAGCCCTAAGCCTAACACTAGCCACTATGGGGGACATGACAAACAGCGATTTCTACGCAAAGAACCAAAGAAACGAGGGCAACCATGCCAACGGATTTGGCTGCTCCCTCATGGAGCTGCGTTCCCTCATGGAGCTGCGAGGCTCCGAGGCCGTGGTCAAAATCCAGGAGGACTATGGGGACACGGAGGGCCTCTGCAAGCGCCTGAAAACGTCGCCAACGGAGGGTGAGTGTGTGCTTCCCAGTCAGGCTTTGCTGTGAAGCACCGGTTAACCTGTTACATTTGTGCGCGGCACTAGTGACTCATTTAATGATTCATCCCAACGCCAGCGTTTCTCTGGTACTATCTTCTTATTTGGTCGTGATTTAAGTTGCTTGGAGATGGTTGAAGTAATTATCCCCCCAGAACTCTCTGCAGTCTGACAGGCACTCTTATACAAGAGCTGAAAAATAAAAATGTCTCCTGGGCAACAACTGCGCTGTTATATCACACGCCTTACTTAACATTAAACTACCACAGGGCTATGGAACGTTTTGCATTGTTAAGGCCATCCTCGTTACAGAAGGACAATGCACGTGAGAGAAATCAGGGCATTGCAACAGATGGGTCCTGTCGGCACATTAGAACAAACAGAATTATTAAAACTTTAAGACTGCCTGTCCTAACATGGCACAGTCAATTTTACCTTACCCACATTAATAGTTGCTTTCACAGCAGAGAACTTCCAAAGCCCTCTGAAACAGATTACAGAAGTGACAAATGAAACTTGAATACTTGTTGTACTTACAAATATATATATATGTCCGTTCATAGGAACCAGTTATGTTTAGTGCATTATATAGGCTCGGTAATTGATTAAGAACAAAATTTAGAAACGGTGAGTCATTGCGTTTCCCATGAGACTTTTCTTTTAAATGCATGTAAAGAGAATGATTCGTCCACGTAGTTTGTGACAAAAGAAAGGCAGTCCATTAACAGACAGGGGCCGTAATATGTGAGAGCCTGCTCCCGGGGGCCTGGCTTCTCAAGTGAAAGCCTTTAATGTTGAGACCAAAGGTCTATATTTCTTAGCCAAGTGCAGCGCTACAGTTATTCCTGGGGACTGCTCGGAGAACCGCAGATGTAATTGGTTTCGCAGTAATTCACCTTAAAAGCACCGTGAGCATAAGGGGGGGGGGGCGGCTCACTCTGTCCAGGCGGTTCCAGCGGAGTCGCCGCTTGATAATGAAGACGAACGATGGAAATCTTGTCACGTTAACGAGCTGGGTAGTTAGCCGCTCGCGCTCGGTCACCATCAGGTGGATACGCCCTGCCTGGCTTTTGCAACGCTTGCATGCTGCTCCAAAGCAAGCGTCACCTCCAACATAGCGGTACACGTCCGGTCAGAGTCAGTGGGGCAGAATGAAAAATAGGAAGGGATTTGCACCCCCCTCCCCCCGCCGCCACCTGCATCCTGGATGCCCTCCCCTGAGCGGGGGCGCTGTACGGCCGTCAGGTGCCAAGGGGGCTCATGTCCAAGCAGCTGCTAGCGTCATTAAGGGAGTAGGTGCGCATGGCAACGTGTGCCATAACAGGATCTGTGGGCTGCGGAAAGCGAAGGCTTGAGACATCCCAAAGCTGGAAATAAAGGCTCCTTTTAGCCTTTCAACCCTTAACGTGCGACATGGTAGGTGCATATCTTGGCAACACACCTCAAAACATTGAGGCAGGAGGCCTTGGAGCCTCCATTAGTAACTTGTTATGAACTCAATTAGAACACAGGCCTAGCCGATGGAAGTAAAGTACAGGGTGTTTTTTTTGTTTGTTATTTCTTCCACGCTACATCCTCTCCTAATGATGCTGCGGAGACAGAAGTAGGGCAGAATCATTTCATTCTTGAAGGCTCCTGCATCGAGAGCGGTTATTTATCGGCGTTTGCTTATAAACACATTGAGTAAGTTTTTTTTTTTTTAAACACACATCCTTTGGAAAGACCATGCAAAGCTACTGTCTGCTAATAGGTGCATGGTTCTGTGTCCCAAGTACCAGCTGTGAGCCAGTTGAAGCAGTCACTGTCCTCCCCCATGCCTTCCACTGCCCTCATTTCTATTTCTGTTTGATAGGCCGTGCACATCCCCTCCTAAGTGTGCCATTTCTAAAAATAACTCACATTTCTCAAGTCTCTCTTCCCAACACCAATGGGGAAATGTTTGTGTGTGTGTGTGTGTGTGTGTGTGTGTTTCTTTTTTAATTGTTTCGTTCTGATGACCTCATTGTGGATGGGTGAAATGACAGTGAGCATGAGGGAATGGTGGAAATCTCATATTGAAAAAGACGGAAGGACAGAAAGATTATTTATTTAAGTCAAAACGAGACTCCCCAGCGGAGAGGTTAGTTCTTGGAAAGCGCTATCCATTACAGTTCTTTGTTAAAGAAATCTGTTTCGTAGCAAAGCCACTGAGGAAGTAATCTCCTGAATACTAACACTCGACTGACAGGCTTGCTTGTGCAATTTTAAAATCTGAATGATATGTATGCTGCCTGTTTTAGGCTAAAATTGCATTACAATAAAAACTGCTATTATCTATTATCTATTATCTAGTAATAGATTTTCAGAGAAAAATTGGTCTACAAGAATGAAGCCATCCTGAAAAATTGTATGAATAACACATTGTATAATTCTTGCAATAAATACACATTGTACTGAGAATGTATAATGAAAAAAATATCAAGTTTGATGTATGGTCAGTCGTGTTTCCCTTATGTGATTAAAAATACTGCTTCAGATTTATCTTTGTTCAAAGACCAGATGAAATCCAAACTTAATGCTTTCCTGGGATTCTAAGGGATTTCTGGAGCTCAATGCCGCAACCAAAAAAAGGTGTCTTTTTTGGTATGTCAGTGACCAAGACCACAAGGTGTACCTAACAACTTCTAGGAACAGTCTTGAAGGTGGGGTCTGTCTCTGAAAAAGACAGTATGATATCTTTCAATAAGAAGGCATGTGTCTCAAAACCATAGAATATAAGCATTCAACTGTGAGGTGAGACAGGAGAGCAGGGGTGGATGGGAAACAGAGAAAAGAGAGTTCAATGTTGAGCTTAAGCTTCCCTCATGGTCTGAAACTGCCAGAAGAGAACACCACTGCTGGATTGCTAGGCTCAAACTCCTCTCGACACCTGGCAAGATCTGCTAACAGGCTCCGTACTGCTTCTTTGGAGGAATGTGACTGGCCCGGATAAGTTGCCCTCGATTGACTTGCCAAATGGACGTGCATGAACCTGGTGTAAGCCCAAAGAGAACTGCAGGCACAATGTCATGGTTAGCTAGTTTAAGACTTACGGGATGTAATTTTTCAGGATGGATTGGATCCTCCACGTTCTGCATCAAGTCACAGATGAGGCAGTGTGCCGCAGTATCCCACAAAGTATTCATCCCCGTCCAATGATGAAGAGAAGCGTATTGTTCCCCTTCTTCAAGGCGTGTCTTCCCGGACAACAATTCCCAGTCCACTGGATGTTTATTGCCAATAGGTGGTTTCAGGAACACGAGTATAAATTTATTGATCTGCCTTAGCCCTCTTAATTAGTGGACAGCAATCCCTAATGCAGTATGTGGAATTCCGCCTTCATGAAACCACCCTAAATAAGGATGGTCTTCAGTGGAACGATATTATAGGCAAATTCCATGCCCTTGCGGATTACGCATTACATTACCATACTGTACCAATGCCATCCCAGTTGCAGATGTAGCCCCTAACTGCCCTGCTAAGTGGCGTTTAATTGCAGTTACTCTTTACTGTGTCCACCACCTAGTCCAGCCCAAAGAAGAATCTATCAAAAACATATTGCTCACACTTAAAGAGGAGGTTGTTGGCAGAGTTAGATATATAGATTGCAGGTAACACGGGGATACACCAGATTTGCGCCTCACGGTCTCGTGCATTGATGGTTAATCAGTGTCCCACCTCTGAAAGGCTCACAATTCCCTAATGATCGTCATGCTAATCTGGTTTTCCAGCTCAGGCTTTCATTCCCCCCCCC